>JARFJA010000067.1:18715000-18982944 GCA_036326145.1 Rhagophthalmus giganteus | reverse complement strand
TTCCTGGTATTTCTCGACCTGTTTAGTGCTTATCGGGCGAGGTAGTTTTATCGAGATTATATTTATTCTTTTCTACGGCCGCGGTTCGTCGAGTGGGGCTTCGCGGTGCCGGAAATACCATATTTCTGGTAGTTTCCGATGTGTTCTTCGCGTTCCCGTCGAAAAACGCGAGGGTCCGTCGAAAATCGAAAAATCGCAACCCCCGGTAGGAATTTTTACGATATTTCTCGAAAATTTTTAATCGACGGAATCCGGCTCGGTTTGTTTTTTCTCGCGTTGTTAATCTCTACAAACTACTTTCCTGGTATTTCCCGACCTGTTTAGTGCTTATCGGGCGAGGTAGTTTTATCGAGATTATGATTTATTCTTTTCTACGGCCGCGGTTCGTCGAGTGGGGCTTCGCGGTGCCGGAAATACCATATTTCTGGTAGTTTCCGATGTGTTCTTCGCGTTCCCGTCGAAAAACGCGAGGGTCAAAATTTCGTCGAAAATCGAAAAAATCGCAACCCCCCGAGTAGGAATTTTTACGATATTTCTCGAAAATTTTTAATCGACGGAAACCGGCTCGGTTTGTTTTTTCTCGCGTTGTTAATATCTAAAAACTACCTTCCTGGTATTTCTCGACCTGTTTAGTGCTTATCGGGCGAGGTAGTTTTATCGAGATTATGATTTATTCTTTCTACGGCCGCGGTTCGTCGAGTGGGGCTTCGCGGTGCCGGAAATACCATATTTCTGGTAGTTTCCGATGTGTTCTTCGCGTTCCCGTCGAAAACGCGAGGATCAAAATTTCGTCGAAAATCGAAAAATCGCAACCCCCGGTAGGAATTTTTACGATATTTCTCGAAAATTTTAAATCGACGGAAACCGGCTCGGTTTGTTTTTTCTCGCGTTGTTAATCTCTAAAAACTACCTTCCTGGTATTTCTCGACCTGTTTAGTGCTTATCGGGCGAGGTAGTTTTATCGAGATTATGATTTATTCTTTTCTACGGCCGCGGTTCGTCGAGTGGGGCTTCGCGGTGCCGGAAATACCATATTTCTGGTAGTTTCCGATGTGTTCTTCGCGTTCCCGTCGAAAAACGCGAGGGTCAAAATTTCGTCGAAAATCGAAAAAATCGCAACCCCCCGAGTAGGAATTTTTACGATATTTCTCGAAAATTTTAAATCGACGGAAACCGGCTCGGTTTGTTTTTTCTCGCGTTGTTAATCTCTAAAAACTACCTTCCTGGTATTTCTCGACCTGTTTAGTGCTTATCGGGCGAGGTAGTTTTATCGAGATTATTATTTATTCTTTTCTACGGCCGCGGTTCGTCGAGTGGGGCTTCGCGGTGCCGGAAATACCATATTTCTGGTAGTTTCCGATGTGTTCTTCGCGTTCCCGTCGAAAAACGCGAGGGTCAAAATTTCGTCGAAAATCGAAAAAATCGCAACCCCCCGAGTAGGAATTTTTACGATATTTCTCGAAAATTTTATATCGACGGATACCGGCTCGGATTGTTTTTTCTCGCGTTGTTAATCTCTAAAAACTACTTTCCTGGTATTTCCCGACCTGTTTAGTGCTTATCGGGCGAGGTAGTTTTATCGAGATTATTATTTATTCTTTTCTACGGCCGCGGTTCGTCGAGTGGGGCTTCGCGGTGCCGGAAATACTCCTGGTAGGTATTAATTGTATCCTTATTATGTTATTATTATGGCAATTTATTAGGGCTATTGGTCCTAATTGTAAGTGTATTAAATAACCACAAGTTAATCACCATTTTTCCACTACAGTATGCCAAATGTGCCTTACAGGCTTAAGTTGGTTAACAAATTTGGTATTGCTACGTTCAAAATTGTACTTTTCGCAATTTAATTTAGCATCCTTGATATTACACACCCTTAATAATTTAACACTCACCTTATTCATCATACATTGACACATTTAGAATTGTCACTGCATTGGTACATTTTTGTTTCATAGATCTACAGAAATCAATGCAACTCATTCGATTTTCCTGTATCTGCACACTTTGCTACTGCAATCTAGAAAACATAATGAAACGAAATTTATGAATCAGCAAATAATGCATGTTAGAAGAATACCTTTGTTACAACCACACGATACTAACATTCTTAGTTTATTTGGGAAGGATGGAAGAGTACTTAGTATAGGTACCAGATTTCCTTCCAAATATATTTTCCACCCAGAATCGGCTACGTCGGGTAACTGTGATTTTAGTTGTAATGAATTTAGCAAAACTTTAGTTTGATAATATGATCTTAAGGTGAGGGTACCACTATTTTTCGAATATCGTTAAAATTAATGTACAAAATAATGTAATGGTTACTTAAATTTGATTTTTAACATAGGTAATACCGAATTGGTTAATTAACTTAATTTGTAAAGCACTTTTAGCATACTATAGTAGAAAAATTGTGATTAGGGCCAATAGCCCTATTAGGGATATTATGGCAATTTATTAAATTGCCATAATAATAACATAATAAGGATACAATTAATACCTACCAGGAGTTTCCTTCTTGCACCAAATTTTTGAGTTTTACTGCGGAAATTATAAAATTTTACCACTTAAAGATAACTCTAAACAGATTTGAAATATATGGTGTTAATTAATTGTTGTTATTAGCTTATTACCACAATTTTATAAAAGGAAGAATAATAATAACAGATATTAAATTTTAAAGTCGGTGTAGTTTTATTATGAAATGGAAGCTTCTCGTAAATTTATTTAATATAAAACGCTTCTTATATTATGTACTTAATTATTAAAATAACGGATAAGGTGTATTTATAATAAAAATAACAGTATGTTGGTTTGTTTTAGAATTACGTATAGAATGAGAGGGAGCTACGGGAAAAAGTGAGATTGTTGACACGATGCGTCCACTAGAGAGCGCGACTCTCGCAAATGCAATTTTCGCATGTTTTCACTTTTAATTATTTATCATAATTATGAAGCCCTACAAAAATATAATTCTTCTATCGTTGGATGCTACAAGGACAAACCAAACTTTTTTAAAGAATAAAATTTTTCGATATGTCGTACTGTTTTGTAATTATGACAGTATAAACGGTAAAAAACGCGAAATTGAAGTGAACTTTTTAGTTGTTCGAACCGAGACATCGGCCCCGAAAGTTATTTTTCTCCATAAGAGCCCGTGTATTTTGCGTTTTTCCAAAATTTTTTCAACGATTAATTCCACAAAACCAATTACGAATTTTACGGCAAAAGAAAGTTCACGTTTCCTTCTGTACGTACGCTGAATAACTCTTTCGGTGAAGATAGTGCCCTTTTGCAATGGACGATTTTTGACGGCTTTTGGGTTTTTTAATAAAAAAATATGCTCTTTCGATCTGTCGAGGTTTCATCTTGTAACCCCGACCTCCCCACGAAAGTCATTTTTAAGCGTTTTTCGGGGCGCTGAGCACTCTACTATGTTGACGCAATGTGATTTCTGCCCAGTGCTCTGAATGTCAACGTGAAGAAATTCAAGCAAGCGCGGGTAAACGGCAGGAGTAACTATGACTAACTATGAGTAACTGTATACGCTACGTTTCATTCGAAAAACAAATAACTATAGGTACCTACTTAAATAATATTTTTAAAACAGATTTATTCGTATTTAGTTTTTACTTACAACTAAAATTCATCGTAACTTATGAATTATAAATCATTTAAACATTCAAATTCTTTTAAGATTAATGAACTAAAAATCTGTAAAATTATAATGTTTATTTCTAGACCTATTATTGTGCACAATAAATTAACATATAATGCGGTATTATATGCATTATTCAGAGAATGTTTGTTTATTATTTAGTAACAACAGGGCGTGTGCAGAATAAAATTATTTTGTTGGTGGGAAAAGTTGGCAAAAAGTTCCAGATTGTCGTTGACTGATCAGATGGAAAACACCATTTGAAGAGTGTTGACCATTATAAGTTCATAAGACGTGAATAAATATTTTCGTAAGTAAAAAATTTTATTATTAACTTTTAATATCACGCGATCGCTCGAATCGCATTTATAAAATGTGACTTAACGTTTACGATAATAATGTCGTTTTAAATTAAGAATAGCGCGGTTTAGAATAAATTGTTAAATGTAACTAGAACCACTTATTTAACTTTCTAAATAATTTGCACAGCTAACGACACACCTGTGATTGAAGTGCAATATTATTTTGTAGTCGAATTAAATGGAAATCTCTAATGTTTTTCTACGTTATCAAATATCTATTTAATTTTGGACGCGTATAATGATTATTTTGTGCGTACGTACGCACATTTTAAGAACAAAGTTGCACGAAAGAAAATAAAATATTTATTTCAAATTAAGTTATTGCACTTTCTTTATACATTTAAATTTCGTTGTGATTTCGGAAATGTTTTTTACTTCTGATATCATTGCATAATTTCTAGTATTTTCTAATGCCACCAATAAAAAGTTACTAATTTTTATAACTTTTTTTTGTATCGCTTTAAAACTTTCAAATAGGAACAAAAAACATTAATACTGTAGATTAACCGATGTAGGTAGCTTTCATTTTCATCATTTTAAGACGCGCACGATTATACAGAATTAATCTTATATTCAATTTATTTTTATATGTTTATTAACAAATTATCTATTAATTTTTTTAATTATAAGCGTAGAAATATATTAAGTAGTTACTATTTTTAGTATTTATCTAGTGATAATCACTTTCAACCTAATGAAAAAAATGATGTTACGATAGTTTAGAAAATCTAGTTTAGAAAACTTTCTATATCAACTTTTATTTTGTCAATAATCTCATTATGCAATTCGAATAGAATTATTTTAATAAAACTAATTAAAATAAACGACTAAACTGTACCTATTATTGCTAATTAAAGGTCATTCGAATTTTATTCCGATGCACGTCAAGAAAAAGTTTATATTTGTAATTCAGTTTAAAGTTTATGAGTATGGCCTGTGGTATATTTTCAATTTTAAATGTATAAATCTAGTAGGCCAACTTGCATCGAACCTCAACCCTTATGATATTCATTAGGTACCGTTTTTGAACTAACTGTAAATTCAAAAAATTAAAGTATGATAATTTTAATTTCCACCTATACCTATTTAATTTAATTTAATCTACCGAATGGAGAAAAAGAAGAAATAATAATAATACAGTAAAACCGCTATTTGGGGACACCCCCACATTACGGACAATTTTCAAATATTCTGAATTTCACTTCATTTAAAAACATATACCTACAGATTTCTCTATTGCGGACGCTCTTGATTGCAGACAAAGATATATAACATTTGCGTCTCAACCATTAATTTTAGATCCTAAAATACGGACGCTTACAAATATTAGTTGCAAATGAACAATCAGTTGACGATTGTGTTTTTACTTAATTTTGCATATTGCAAATCGAAGTGATCTATCGCTGTTGAAGTGAAATTATTCTATTAAAGCAGTAATAATATCGTTATTTGAAAGCATTGCAGGTCCTCTACTGCAAACAGCCCCTTTATTACGGACATATTCTGCTGTCCCGTGAATGACCTGCAATAGAAGGGTTTCACTGTATTAAAAAAATACTCTTAAAAACATTAATAAAAATATTCTTTTTTATTGTGTTCATTAATTACTCGATATCTATTAGCTCGTTACGAACCAGGAACTTATATAGGTTCGTTTTCGACAAATTGGATTAATTACGTCGATGCCCTCAATTATGACTAATGCTCCCAACAACCTACCTGATGTATTGTGTAAGTACATAGGTATCATGTTAGACTGTTATTATGTAAACAACAAAAGAAATTAACGAAAAAAGTTTCAAATATACTATGTTGAAAATCTGCAATAATAAAAATTTCGTTATAACATAATACTCCTATATTTTATTACCTTGATTTATGTATAAACGATGGTAATTGTAGATAAATTAGTTTTTAATTGTTGGGTAATTAAAGAAAAGGTGTTTAATAATTTGTTGACTTCGGAATATAAATATTTATAAATGTAATTCAAATATATATTTTGTATTATAAAAATTTTAGGCGACATTATTCCGTAGATCGTTTGGGTTCAATTGTTAACTAAGCAGGGCGTAACGCCGACCTTAAAATTATAGGACTTGCCAATATAAGTACTGAAACTGATACGAATATAAAACAGAAATACCCCCCGTAAATCAACGGTACGTAAACTCGGTTAAGGTTGAAACTACTTAACCATTCTATTTGTGTCATTGTTATTAATAAAGTTACCTTTTTTAATAATCGTCAATTTTGTTTCATTGTAAAAAAATGTCACTTATTCTAATTAAAATGTGAAAGTTTTATGGTGGTACAAGTTTCGCTAACAAAATGTTTCACGTTTCAGAATCATGAAACTTATGTTTCTTGTATGGATTGTTGGAATATCTACGTCGATTGCGATCGCTACCGATTCTTGTTATCGGTTACCAGAAACAATTATACCAGAGAAATACACTTTAGAAATTATTACTTATCTTGGAGATAACGACAATTTCAATTTTTACGGTAAAGTTAAAATTAAGGTAAGCGCTACTATTTTTAAAATAATTATGCATTAAAATTAGGAAACGTTTAAAATGTATGACAATAAATAAAATGTCAAAATATAGGTAATGCCAGTTCAAATTTTATTCTAATCACGTCATGTACGAAACGGCACCACTGTGCGAAACATCATGACGCACATCGGAATAAAATTTGAATAGCCTTTACTTAATAATGAAGTACTTATACAATAATATAGTGTGTATAAAAGTAACGTAACGTGCCAATTATTTTGTTTTTTAATAATCCTACTAAACCAATGTTGTTAGACATGAAAAATGAAAAAACTCGGAACCCAGTTATATTGGATGGATTTTCGTAAAACTTGTATAATTCTAATTAAATATATTTGGTTTTTTGTAATAATACCATAAAATTCAATTCGTTTCTAAACCAAAATTAACATAACTTAAGCCAATCTATCCATATAAGTACATATTTCAATCCCATTTGGTATTATCATTAATACAATTTTAACAAATTAACAACTAAAAATTAAAATTTTCAAAACTTCAAGAATATGTTCAGAACATGTCGTTAATATATATGAGAACTAAAAGTTTACCATCTAAAAATTACCGCTATTTCGAAAGTGCAAAAGTTTTCGAAAAAAATTGAAACTATTAAAAAATACAGATACGTTGAAATGATTACATTTCTACAGTTGAAATATTATAGTCAAGAAAATAGGATTCTCGTGGTTTTCGGGATTGCTGAATGTGAATTTATGGTTAAAAATCAAAATTACAAATGTCTGATACAAAATGAACGACACAAAATATGTATTATTCGGTTAAAAAGTAAATTTCATAATTAAAAAATTACCAAAATAGAACAACATGTTATTGTTTATATAACAAACAGCATTTAAAATTTATTTATCTATATCGGATTCAAAAGTTCTCGTGGCTGACTACGTTAGCCGTAACTAGGTGTGCAAGTTGTGCGCCGCACAAGGGCACCACGATAGGGGGGCGTTGTGAGACCAAAATATTGTCATATTGTATATTGGAAGAAAATTCGCGTATTTATTAACTTCCTGTCTAAAAACTGTCCTGTATCAGAAATATCAGGAGGGGGTTCCTTAAAAGTTTTTGCTCAAGGGCGCAGCGGCGGCGTTGACGTTACCTATTTTTCTTTGATTTTATAGTACCTACGCAGTTAACACCGATTAAGTAGGTAACTAGTTAAATATAGAATATTGTTTGAAAAGTCATTTAAAAAAACGATTACAGAAGCAGTTTCCATTGTTTTTAAATCTCTATCGATTAAAAATAAAATTGCAGTTAATGTTATTTCACAATTATTTATTTATAACGGCACTTATACGATTCAAATAAAAACGATTAAAATCAATAACTTTTAAAAAATAAAATACCTATTGTCGCAAAAATACACTGCTGTACTGAAAAAAGGCCGATGAATAAAGCCAATGAAAAATGCCCAATAAATGTGCATTAAATGTTCTAGGTACGATATCTATCTTAAAAAATACATGATATTTGCTAAAACTTCTCGTTGATACAAAGAAGAGTCGATTTTTTTAATTTTATGACCTAGTACTTTTTTACTTTTGTACTTACTTTGATATAAGTTACGTATTTTAGTAAAATCCGTAATCGAATATGGCTCATTTTATGGAAAATGGGCAAGAATGCCTTTTTTATCCTAAAACGTTTGGGGAATCAGACAATGAAGTTAATTTCTTTTTTTTTTAATTAATCCGCTGAAAGGAAATATGATTAGAAAGGTTAGGAATAGCGCATATCCTTGCTCCCGCTGAAGTGGTATCAAAAAATCTAAGAAATTATTTTGCTTGTATCACAAACATGAAAACATGAACTATTAGTTTAAAATATTCTACATACATTAAGTCTTATTAGGTACCTAAAATTTCAAGTTAAAACAAATAAAATTATTTTTAGGTCAAATGCTTGGAAGCGACTAATAACATCACCCTTCATTCTAAAAATTTGGAAATCGACGAATCCAAAACAGTTATTACGGATATAACAAATGGTAAAGAAGTACTAATGCAGCTAAAAAATGTTAGTTACGTAACCCAAAACGATTTTTTTATAATCGCCGTCGAAAACGATTTATCCGAAAACCATATTTACGAATTATTCATTCAATATACTGGAACGCTAAAGGATAACTTGGATGGTTATTACAGAAGTAGTTACACAAATCCCGACTTGAAACAAAAGCAATGGTTGGCCGTCACACAGTTTGAACCGACCGATGCCCGAAAAGCTTTCCCATGCTTCGACGAACCTGCCTTGAAGGCAGTTTTTCAAATTAATCTGGGAAGACCGAATAGTTATACTTCTATAAGCAATATGCCTATTTTAAAATCAGAACCGATGTAGGTGCCCAACGTGTAACTAAGTAACGATAAGTTATCTTTTGTAATTTACAGGGAAGATCAGGAAGGATGGGTTTGGGATCGTTACGAAGATACAGTACCTATGTCGACGTACTTAATAGCCTTTGTCGTTTCAGATTTTAAGTACGAAATTGCACCTTTATCTCGTAATAATGTCACTTTCAGAATTTGGGCGAGGGAAAACGCTCTAAATCAAGTAATTATTGAGAAATTACTGTAGGTATTACATACCTACGAATTTTCGATTTAAAAATTATAGGTTCAACTTGCCAAAGAGATCGGGCCGAAATGTTTAGAATATTATGAAGAATTTTTCAACGTCAAGTATCCTTTAACTAAGCAGGACATGATAGCGGTGCCCGACTTTAATTCAGGTGCTATGGAGAATTGGGGGTTAATAACATACAGAGAAGCACTATTACTGTACGATAATAATACAAGTTCGGCATCGCATAAAGAATCCATCGCAAGTGTTATAGCTCATGAACTAGCTCATCAATGGTTTGGTAATCTGGTGACGATGAAATGGTGGACCGATTTGTGGTTGAACGAGGGTTTCGCCACATATATGGCCAGTTTAGCCGAACATTATTTATATCCAGAATGGAATTCTTTAGAGCAAAAAATAGTCTCCGGTTTGTTATCTGTATTTTCGCTAGACGCACTAAAAACATCGCATCCGGTACGAAACGTTTAACGATAAATAATCAACGTTGTAAATACATATTAGTGACTTAGTAGGTACTTATTTTAAATTGCAGGTGTCTGTTACCATTGGAAATCCGAAAGAAATATTTGAAATTTTCGATACAATATCTTACAAGAAAGGCGCATTTTTATTACATATGATAGGAAATTTTCTTGGAGAATCGACTTTCAGAAAAGGCGTAACGCGTTATTTAATTAAACATAAATACAATAACGCCGAACAAGACGACCTCTGGGATGCATTAAGTAAACAAGCGCACGAAGACAATGTATTGCCGCAAAATGTAACCATGAAAATTATAATGGACACTTGGACTCTTCAAACGGGCTTTCCGGTTATAACTGTGACAAGAAATTACGAAAACAAATCGATTCAAATTAAACAAGTTAGTACATTTTGTTAAGGCCAACGATGACCTTTCCATCCACATTTATTATTTATATTTTTGGCTATTGGCTTTCCCGGACTCTGGTCGATCCTTAATTACCACATCAAAATCTTATACACTAGCACCAACCACAAATGTATCTTGAAATGCCAAGAGTGAAAACCCACCTGACTCTCTTACCAACGCCAATATTTCGGTAGTCCTGTTCCGCTACCATGGTCAGGGATGAAACGCTTAAAAAACATCTTGTCAATTGCAAAATGTCAAAACGTTATATTTATATACACATTTCCTATGTTTTAGGAAAGGTTTTTGCGTGACAACATTAAATCTTCTAAATCGTTGGAACAGTGTTGGTGGATACCTTTAACATACACTACTTCTGAAGAAGCAAATTTCAACGTTACTCGTCCAAAACACTGGTTGTCTTGTCCATCTCGTGAACAACAAATTGAATTATCGGCAGAAAATTCCGATTGGATCATATTTAATATTCAACTAGCAGGTATATAAATAATCTACGTGTTTACATATCGAGCAGTTTTTGCAAAGTGACTTAACCCACAAAAAGTAAATTTTACAAGACAGCACATTTTATGTTGTCGCGTATAAACAGACGCGTTTCACGGAAATACAAATCGATTTTCTCGGTGGAAAAAATCGGAAAATTGTTACCAGATTTTAACAGATGATGTTTTTTGCCTTAAACGCAGAAGATAGTCAGAATAACTCGTTTTCGCAAAAAGTGTAGATTTAAGATACTCTGCCAAAACGCCATCGATATATTTAAATCAAACATACCTACATTATCATTCATTTTTCAGCCCTATATAAAATTAACTATGACGAGAGAAATTGGAATTTATTAACATTTACGTTAAATAGCGATAATTATGAAAACATTTCGGTTCTTAATAGGGTGCAATTGCTCGACGATTCATCCGATTTAGCTTGGATTGGCGATTTAAATTATAGGGTGCACTTCGATGTACTTAATTATTTAAAACGTGAAAAGAATTATCTGCCATGGAAAGCGGCTTTATCCAATATTGAAGCATTAAATAGAATGCTTCGCAGAACTTCGGCATATGGAATATTTAAAGTAGGTACTACGTGTTATTAGTTTTGTTTAAGACATGGCTCAAAACAATAAATTAACGGTCATTTCATAAAAATGATAATTAAAAACAGGCAGTTAAAATCTGCAAATATTTGTATATTGCAACTGCAACATTTGTAAACAAGAAAGCGAACGCATTGTCGCGTTTTAACTTGTTGGTGAATCACGAAACACGATCGGCGTCACTGGAGGGCATAAAAGGGCGCGTCAACGCTCTCTGGTCACAATTTAAATATTAGCGTTATTGGTGTAATGGTGACTTTTAGGCCGGCTGCGGACTAGAGCGATAATATAATATTGAATTATATTCCATATTATTACGAAAATATCGCTTGGCATAAGAAAATTAAAGCTACCGCACACTTGAGCTATAATATATAGTAATCGGTGAACTATATATCTTTTATCGACTTTACCAGCCGAGTAATATTTCAACGTATATCCCGGGATTCTTGAGGATTATTTGCTTCTTAATCTATTAATTTAAAGTGCGCATTAATTAGTTTAGTTTCAAAACAGTTTGGAAAAATAAGTTTATTTAATTATTATTTTTAGTATGATGTTTAGATTACGGTACTGTTTATTATTTTTATTTCTGTATCGTTAAATTAATTAAAATTTTTTTTAGAAGCTATATGCAGAAGTTGCTTACGCCGATTTACGAATATATAGGAGGATTCCAATTAAAAGATCATAACAATTTTGAAATGGTCAACCATCAAGTAATGATTACTTCTTGGGGTTGTAAATTTGAAGTAGAAGGCTGCGTAAAAAGTGCTAAAGAATTATTCGAAAACTGGCAAAGTAAACCTACAGCGAAGAATCTGTATGCAATCTGATAACAAACAAAATTATCCCGTTTACAATTTTCATTTGCAGGATACCTAATGACCTAAAACCGGTTGTTTTCTGTGTGGCTATAAAACACGGAGGCGAAAACGAATGGAACTTCTTATGGAAACAATATCAGAAGTCGAATGTGGCAACAGAAAAAGTTTCCATATTACGTGCCTTGGGATGTACCAGAGAAATTTGGTTATTAAACAGGTACTTGAAATGGGCAATCGATGAGAAATCTGGAGTTAGAAAGCAAGACACCATTTATGTATTCCAAAGCATCGGCAGTAATGATGTTGGCTACTATGTAGCTAAAAACTTCTTGGAAAGCAATATCGATGATATACAACAATAGTAAGATATGAAATTCAATCAAATTAATATTACCAACTCGTATTTTTCTTTTAGTTTAGGGGCAACTAGCAGAAAGATATCCAGATATTTATCTGTTCTAGCTAATCAAATGATCAACGAGCAAGAATATGATGAAGTAAGTAGGCCTCTAACATTTATGTGGTTTTTAATTTTTTAAGACTTTCAGTTATTGCTTGCTTTATTTGAATCAATCAAAAATAGACAATGCCTCGTCATTATTGCCTCTATTACTTTTTAACCAAAACTAGGTATAGATACGAGAGGTAACCGGTAAATTTCTGAACTTTTCTGAAATAATTCTCTGAATACACCGTTCGCAATATTGTTTCCATCCTTCGAAACGTTTCATTTGGGATACCGCGCAGGTCTGTTGGTCGAATTTTTCTTATTTATCAAGTCGAATGCTATTTGTAACATTTCGAACGTCTTAAACACACATGAATGATATGTTTGCCTCCATTATGCTTTTGCTCATAGAGCCAGTTGCTCAGCAGCAGTTGTATAACTGGAAAAGGTGTAGTCTAAACTCATCTCATCTACACCAACCTATGCTTACTTGACTCCACTAGACAATAGCAAACTTCCTAACTAACAATTTTTAAATTTCGCGGCGGATTTCTATTGGTATCACATGAAAACATTTGCAGTCAGTAGCGGCGATAAATTAGGCGAAAGAATTTTGAATTGTTTGAGTAAAGAAATATTATACCTGTTGATACATATATAAATAATTACGTCCAGTTTCACGTATTTTACCACTTATGTTATTTTTGAACATGTTTACATTAAAATATTATTAGTTTAATTTAATCATTTACTGCAGTAAGTCACTGCCTTTGTTATTTAACCTGACATTGACGTTTATATACGAGTAGTACCAACAGAAATCCGCCGCGAAATTTAAAAATTGTTAGCTGGGTCTGACCCTTTTTCCCCCACTTTTGAAAATTGACGATGTACGGTGCAACGAATGTTTACCCTCAAATTTAGCGTAATGTATGCTCTGAAAGTGTGAATAAAACTTCCACCATCAACATAAAAATATTAAAAAAAATCGAAAAATTCTCCATTAGAGCAATTGTCTTCACACCAGGTGGCCCAGCCTAATTTAGGGCCGATCTTTTCATCTCTTGGTAAATTTATCTGATAGGTATTTACCACAGAAATGTTTATTTGAACAATTATTTCCATAAACATTCCATTGTTTAATAAAATTACAAATAAACCTCGTACACATTAGTTTCGATTTATTTCATCAATGACAATCAAACATTTAATGTTTATATTCGTAAAATTGTTAATTCTTTAATAAGTAACAATCTAAGAATTAATCGATAATCAAAGATATTTTTAATATAATTTTTTTACTAAAAGTGCTTAATGTAACAGTAATATATTATGTGTGCATTCATCGATTATTTTAAAAATACTTACCTTCGTTTCTCTTTTAGCTGAAGAATTTTGCAAGTAAAAATAAGAAATATCTTTCTGGAAGCAGGCAGAGCGTGAAACAAGCTTTAGAAACTGCACAACTAAATATACAATGGCAGAAAAAACATTATAACGACATTAATAATCTACTACAACAACTAAAAGATTGACAATGAAGATGTTGTATCTAAGTGTTTTGAATAATTAATATAGAAAACTCAAATCCTTAAAACAATATTTATTAGTTTGATTTACAAAATGTACATAACAAGCAAAGGAAGTTTTTAATAAAACTTAATACTGATTTTAATTTTGTTTTATATTGCAGCTGCATACATGTGATATGTACAAGAAATAACAGCGATCTTATAAATGAAAATTGACCAATTTCTTGTACTTACTTAAACACGAGATGAAAAATGCCTTTTTAGAATTGTCATAACAAATTCAAGGTAGCTATAGTATACTTTTTAGCAAAGGCAAGGACTTATTATACGTTACAATCATTTATTATTTCAGAAATGTATTAATTATTACCATGACACATTTATAAAGATCATATACAACAAATCTGTATTTAAACAATTTTAGTACATTTTGGTAAAATCGAGGAACATTTATTGTGGATACGTAGTCAGTTTTCCTTATACTGCTCTAACAATATTATAATATATTTATATCCGCATACAAAAAAAAACAGGCATAGTGTTAATTTACAGCTTATTGAAACTTTAATGAAAATTTCAAACGAATACAAGTGCTATTCTAAATGTACCATTATTTTCACAATAAACTGTAGCTCAAAGAATTAGAACATCTCCGAATACTGAAGAATTTATCTTTTACATTTTTAAAACATAAATAGTGCAACATTTTTATTGAATACTTAAACTACTTAAGAACCTATTTTAGAAGACTAATTCTTTTAGGTGACAGTTTATTGCAAAATCGTTTTAATTGTAATACAACACGTGCTCTATTAAGTTAATTATTAAAAAACAAAAATTACACCGGTTACAAATTCTTAAGAAAAAATTCACCTTTCAATGTATCTAATACAGAATTTTCATGTTTACTACGTAAGTATTTATTTATAAATGCTGTGAATGTTATAGTTATCTATAACAACCGAAGTTATAATTTTTGAATATCAACATTTTTCACCATATCACATGAAATCACTACCTTTATTTTTGTTTGTACTTCCACAAGGAAATTAGACAGTTTTATAATATTTAGCTAAATTTATTCATTCATTACAGAATCTGTAATTTTTGAGTAAAATAATAAGTACGGAGTAGAAGTTAAAGTAGACTTTTGTCCAAGTAGTTCTTGAAATTCTTTATTGGATATTAGGCGCACGTTGTCATCATCGCATTCTAACCATGTATCCTCTTGAATTTCAGCAGAAGGAACTTGCCATCTTTCCTTTTTGGTATAATTATTGACAACATTCTCGACTACATTTTTATTTAATTTTATGCCGCAACAATCGATGCTTTTACACATTCCAATTCCACTACCACCTTTGGAAGAAATAATGCCATTTTTACTTTCGATTACCGAACTGCTGAAAGCTCTTGGCTTTAGAAACCTAAGAAGATTCAACGATTTTTCACTACTGCTAGCAGATAAAGTACCTTTTGGTAGATCTCTGCTGCATTCCGTGTAATCGTGAACGTGATCGGTTACTTTTACATATGCTATGTAGTGGCCAGAAGCCATGGTTCCGCCAAGATGCATAATAACACAACAAAGTTGATAACGATGCAATGAGATTCCACTCTGCAACTGGCAACAACTCTCGCAGAAACATTCTAACTTTAACGGGGTAGGTAAATAAGTAGTAACTTTTTGGACACCGGCAGAAGTTGTTGTAAATCTTTTTAATTGTAACACCATTATGTTTGGCAATTTTTCAAAAAGAACTTCTCGACTAGCTTCATTATATCGTTTACAATTGTCGCATAAGTATTTATTGGAATCACAAAGTTTTTCTGAAGTTACACAGGCTCTTCGATATATCTCGTCCGGATTACAATTATAATCTTCTTCGTTGACCATAATCGGCACTGGAATATCATAAAAAGGTTCTTTCCTTTCGGTGACGCTTTCACATTCTAAACATTTAGTACGTCTTAAAGTGATGCCTTCGAAATCTTCAGCTACAAAGTTGTATCCTACTTTCTTTTTTGACGTTCAACACTTCCATCGACCGATTCGCCGTCGGTGTTGTCGCCACTATTTGAAGCACTATGTTCTTCGTTTATTAAATCTTTCGGAGTCTTATCTTTTTTCTTACTAGTAATTTTCCACGAACGCCCAACGTTCCAAAGTTTATTGCTGTTGGTGGTGTGCGACGTCTCCGGATCATTTAATAAATCCGGTTGATTCTCAACTAGATGAGTTAAAAAATCACAGGTTTCTCGAATGTTATCTAATAAATAAACCAATAATTCGTGAGCATCTTGCTGATGGTTGCCTTCAAATATGTAGTTGGCGTCGCGTACGGCTTGTAAAAATGCCAACGGCTGGTAGGGATCGTTTGAATCTTTTAATTCCAAGTTATGCATAGTTATAAATAATTCGTGAAGCTTTTCGGTTACAATATGAACCCTAGATTTTGGAATAACATCGGAATTCCCTAACGAAAGCAAATCTTTACTACTTGTACTTCTAGAACTTGGTCCAGATATACTACCGATGTTGCGGCCAAGCGAAGAACTTTTAACTTTGCTTTGATTTAGTCGCGAATTAACCAACGTTAGGTCGCCGATTAAATGGTGAAGATTGTGTAAAAAGGTAGGGGCAAACCGCAACGTATATAATACGCTATTAAGAAAACAAGTATTACCCACATTCGAGAGAGTTGCCACGGGACATTCTTGAGTATTGTCCCCTGAAGAGCGATAATGATTTTCATTTAAGCGATATCCGTTTAACATCCTTCCAATAACCAATTTCTTGTTAGGGTTAGTATCAAAGTCGGAATTTTTGCGTTTGCCTAGTTGGTCTGTTTTTTCCTTTTGTGTACTACTTATACCCTTCAAAGGTTTCGATAGTGACAATTTATTGCGAACATAAATCACCTCATCCTCCAGCACTGTCATCTTCCTTACTAAACCTGTAAATTCATATACATTTAAACTTAATTCGCCTAAATCTATGGTGGAATAATTTTTATTAAAATATTTAAATCTGCGATAACAAATATGTCGCTTACATGTGTAATATTTGAAACTGAACTAAGTAAATATCCTTACGAGTTAGTTCAGTTTGTTAATCTGATCACTATTAAATATTTTAGCATATAAACCAAAAGAAACCACCGTCAAACGAAAACCGTAACACAATAATTACGAACATACAATAAGGAAAAGTCCCTAGATTTTCGATTACTGAAGCACCGATTACCGGGTACTTTCATAAACTCTACGGACGCAATCTAATGGTATTTAAATACATACCATCTTTTCGGAAACGTACCTAATTTGTTTTAATTAAGTACTACTAACTGTTCAATATTATTTGGTACTACTAACAATAAGCCAGAGTTTGTTGAAATGTATTATCATAAGTACATGTAATATATACAGGGTGGTTCTGAAACATTTGGCCAAAATAAGGGATAAGCACTTTTTAGTCGATATGCGATAGTCTGTTCACGTTAAATATTACCCAGTTGTTAAATAAATCATTATTAAACTATTTAATTTTATCACTTATATTAGAGGTTATAAATATTGCAAATAGAAAGTGATTATAATGGTAAAGATCAAGCAAATTTTGCTAAAATTTAACGTTGAAAATCTCCACGAAATCGATTATTTTTTAGTTAAAAATACCGAAGGGCTATTCTACAAACAGTAATTTATACCATATATTTTGAAATATCGATAAATATTGTTTCGTTTTCTTATAATTCATTTAGAAAAAACGCAGTAAAATGAACTACTATTTTCGCGAGTGCGCGTAATACCCTTAAGGGGTTAAAAACAACAAATTATAATAAATTAAGTATCATAATCGAGTGACTTGCTGTTACAATTAACATTATTAACGCCCGACTGCACCGCTTAAGCTAAAATTTAAGTGTAACTTAACTGCCTAATTATCCTTGAATACCATGGGTAATTTATATTTAAGTACACTTAAATTTTAAGCTTAAGCGGGCGCAGTTGGTCGTAAGTACAAACCAAAAACTCTCAAAGTTATTATTTAAAACAAAATTAAAATGAATCGTTTATCAAACGCTGAGCTAGGTAGCTGATATTTATTTTACTTATGGCCGTGAAAATGGAAACTCTCGTTTAGTTCAACGATTATATCGGGTAGCATTTCCACAACGCTAGTGTCCCAATAATTGTAAGAACAGTTATGCGCGTATTCACCAACATCTCCGAGAGACCGGTTCGTTTAACATTCGTGCTACAGATCGAGGAGTTGAAAGAAACACACGAACCGAAAATATGGAAGAAGAAGTACTTTAAAGAACAAGATCCAACAACTGGTAACAAAAAGGTTGGTGCTGAACTTGGTCTATCGCATCAATCAGTGTTGATAGTTTTGAAAGAACAACATTATCCGTACCATGTACGGCGAGTGCAGTCACTTTTAGAAACTGACTATGCCAGACGTTTTCACAGTTTGCTCAGTGGTTTTTAGAGAATCGTTTGCTACCTCTGGTTTTCAGGGAAACCCATTGGAAAACCCAACATCAACAAAGATTTTCTTTAAATGTCTAGATTAGCATCATTGAAGATAAATTGATTAATCCGTACTTTTTGTCATCTACCTCTTAACGGTGAAAATCACAGGAACTTTTTAAAACACGAATAGCTCTACTAGACGAAGTTCCGGTACTTATACACCATGAAATGTTTTTCATGCATGACAGAGCGGCCGCGCGTTTCAACAGAACTGCCACAGAATATCTAAATGCAAAATTTCCCGATCGGTGGATTGGTCGAAATGAACCAGTTTCGTGACCTCCGCATTCTCCGGATTGCATCCCTCTAGATTTCTTCTTATGGAAACACCTAAAGACTCTTCTTTACGAAACTCCAAACGATAATGTACAGGAATTATGAGATCGCATTATTAACAGCTGTGAAATACACCGGAAATGTACAGTCAATGGTTAGACGTATGGAAGAATGCGTTATGGTTAACGGTGGACATTTTCAACAACTTTTGTAAATAAAAATAAAATAAATTTTCTTTTGTTTCATGGCTTACATTTTTTTTTAAATCGGGTATTGATAATTATATGAATCATAACTACCGAGAGATAGTGGATCAATTTTTATTGAAACTTTTTTCATCCTATGATGAGCCCTGCTCAATCCCTTATTTTGGTCAACTATTTCAGCACCAGGTAAATATGTAGATAAGTACATACATAGGTATAAGAAGTAAACGTTTATTTAAACAATCGTTTCGTAAATATCTGTCAGTATAAAATTTAGCAAAATTGAAACTATCGTCCTTTTGGATGTATAATATTAACAATTAATTAAACAACGTAATATTTTTATAATTTATGCAAACTGTGCATTTTCAACAATTAAATAATAATTAAACCTATAGT
This sequence comes from Rhagophthalmus giganteus, assembly GCA_036326145.1. Classification (NCBI taxonomy): domain Eukaryota; kingdom Metazoa; phylum Arthropoda; class Insecta; order Coleoptera; family Rhagophthalmidae; genus Rhagophthalmus; species Rhagophthalmus giganteus. The sequence continues at coordinate 18,963,538 of JARFJA010000067.1, read as the reverse complement.
TTAACTTATTTTTTATAGCCATAAGTGTGTGCATGTTCGTCTAGCCATTTTTCGATTGAACTGTAACTGTGATCCATCCATTCAACGTTACTTTTGACTATTTCGATTGCTCGATCGAAAGCTTGTGAAGAGGTTCCTAAATTGTTTATATTGCTATTTTTAAAGTCTTCGAGCTACAAACAAGAAATTAAATAGAAATGCCAAAAAAAAACGACGGGTACTTATATGGTACTCACTTCGGCCAGTTGATATCTGGTATTCATAAATACGGGTAGTTCCGCTACCATTTTACTCACGATACTAAAAGCAGGACCATAACTAAAAAAAAGGTCCGTTTGTACCGAAAAATTTTAAAGATAATCACAATATATTACTGATCGTTTAATTTCTTCCAGTTTTCTCGTAAATATGAAAACGCAATCGAATGTCCTACTGGATTATTTGCAACAGCTTTAAAGATACGAGAACTATCTTGTTTTCTGATATCTGTGTTGTTTTGAAGTATGAAATTCAAATATCTGAAAAGATCGTGTTTAATTAGAGGGAACAAAAATGATGGACATTTTTAAAATACTTTGATAAAATCCAGGGTACGTGTGAACAGCCCAAAGCGTCGAGTAACATATTTTTTTCGTAAATACCTTTGGATGTTGTAAATCGATTATACACTGCGTTCCATTCTGCTTCGTATCCGTCACGAACGGACGAACAAATAACGGTGTATTGCATGTTTGGGGAAATTCTAAATGTGTTAAAATTTATGGAAATTAATTGAATACCTAGGAATAAAAACACGTTAATACTCACATTAGGTCGTTTGGTTTGTCAGCCCAATTTCTAAACAACATCCTAGCTTCGTTTAAACAACGACTTTCAGATTGTTTGCAAGCCCATTCTACCATCAATTTTTGAATCCTCTGCGTCAAATATTCATCTTTAAGATCAACGTTAAAATCAAATTTGTCGAATTTACGTTCGAAAATTCTATAAAGGAATGTCTGAAAATTAAAAAATGTTAGCGAACAATTTTATTTAAGTAATGGCTATCTATATATTAAGGTCGTAGTACAATTTTGTGCTTGTTAAACTCTACCGCTACTGGCGCTAGAATAACTTGTCACACATTTCACTGGTACAACGGTAGGCCGACAGATGGTCTAATCAGGGCGTTTATTATGAAGCGCCTATGTTTAAAAATCTGTTAATCATATTTCCAGTTACATTTTTTACTCGGCATGTATTTTTAATTTAAATGCGCATATTTTAATTTAAGTTATTCTGTAATAATTTCGCGTGCTCTTTAATGTGACACCATTTGTTTTTCTTAAAATTATTTTATTCTGTGCTAATTTGAAATAAAAAATTCGAAATGTTAATAATAATTAAATAATTATCAATTTATAAATATAAATTGATAATTGTTATTTTTTCTTACCTCGAATTTTTTAAATGCCGGTGATAAAATCAGCATATCGTATAAATACGAAACTTTATTCAATGATGCGTAATGAGTTATAAATGTGGTAGCTTCCTCTCTAATGGCGATATTAGTAAGCATTCTTAACGGAATGTCATAATCTAATAAATTAGCACGTGCGAGTTCCATAGCATCACTGATCAATTGAACGCGTGTAATTGAATCAAAATACATTATATTATCTACAAGCTGTCTCCAGTTGCTTTCGTCGTAGTTAACAATATAGTAACCTACAAAAGAATGTGTAAGTAGTTTAATATCTATAATTTGACATTTTCTTGAAAAGCGAAATATTACCAGTTTGTTGAAGATTTAATAACCACCACCGATCTGCTTCGATCATAAATGAAGACTCCCGTTCGTTTTTCAACCAAAATTTGGGCCGAGTATCCAGAAGTTCAGGCTTTACATCTGAGGCGTAAGAGATTGGAATCCACCAAAGAGTATTATCTTCTATTTTATTATAAAGAAATCTTTTCTGCGGAAAACGAAGTCGCGTAATTTATGTAAGTAAACAATAAACATATTAATGTTACCTGAGAGGCATGTACAAGCCCGGTCGTATGATTTCTTGCTGCCGTTATGACTGGAAATCCTGCTTGTATCGTCCAACTATCCATAATTTCTTTAATACTCGTTTCTAACTGAATTGCGCTATTATTTTTGATTTCTTCCATTAAAGCAACCCATAAATCATCTCGATCGGCATTTTTATATTTATGCCGATTTAAAAATTTAATCAACCCCTCTTTGAAAATTTCTTCTCCAAGAATATGGTTAAGCATTCGTATAATTGCCGATCCTAATAAACGCAACCGTAACATTATTTACCCATACTTATATAGGTAATATTCGAATTTTATTATAACGCGCGTACATACCTTTTGAATACGATATGCTGTCAAACATTTGTCTTATATCATTGCTGTTGATCACATCAAAAGTAATCGGACGAGATGATTTATAAGAGTCTATTTTGAAAGCCGCGTAAGTTTCATAGGATAAAATTTCTTCCGAAATTTTCCACGAAGGATAAATCTAAACGTAAAACGTTTTAGTTTCGATGATCAGCAGAATTGTTTCGAACAAAAACTACCTGTTGCATCGCTAAATAATTTAAATAACTCGAAAAACCCTCTTTTAACCATAAATCGTTCCACCACTTCGGAGTTACTAAATTTCCGAACCACTGATGGGCCAATTCGTGGGCCAAGACACTAAATATATGTCTTTTATCTTCTATCGTTGCAGCATTTTCGTCGTATAACATTGCGGTTTCCCTGTGTATCGAACGTAATCCTTATTTATGAATGTTTGGGTGGGACGTTACCTACTCACCTAAAAGTAATTAAACCCCAGTTCTCCATGGCGTTGAAACCAAAATCGGGTACTGCTACCAAATCGATTTTTAAAAGCGGGAACTTTATATTAAAATAGTGCTCGTAAAAATCTAAAATCTTTGGACTCAGTTCTATCACTAATCTGGTTTGATCGACCGATTTCATTCTGGTGTGTACGGTAAATAATTTTCCCGAAGAATTGTATCTGTAAGCTTGAAGGTCGCTCACCACAAATGCTATTAGGTAAGTCGACATTGGTGGAGTATCCGTATAATGATCCCATTCCCAATTTGCTTTGTCGATTCTAAAAATTGGTGTAATTAAAATTTGATTGTGGATAGTTACCACACGCTCTCGACATGGTAGCGGAGGCCTATATGATAAAGGATAATGATAGGTGCTTCGCTAAGATACAGAAAAAGAAATGAATATGGATCAGACAGAAAACAAAAATCTAATTAAATTGAAGAGGGACTTGCCGGGCATGTAGCGAGGTTAAAAGATTCTAAATGGAAAGCAAAAATCATCCACTTGAGGTCATGGGATGAGAAAAGAGGTGGAGAAGGGTTGAAGAGAGTTGCCGTGTGGAAGTGGACAAATATAGCATTAAAATAGAAACAACTGGAGAAAAAAGAGGGAGGTCCATGCTCAAACAATAAACAATTACATTGTATCTGTGTTTTTTTTAGGCATATTTGATATACTGTTCATGTTGCTTGGTCGTCCAATACTGATGCTGAAAGTGGCTTTCAGTGCGGGTTCGTCGAAACAAGGGAACGCTCGCCGTGCGTCCGTTGGCGAAAATTGCGTGCTCGCCATCCATCTAAAACAGAAATGTGCGAGGTACGTTATCGTTACAGTAGTCGAACTTTTTGTGCCATGTACTTACTTGTAAGATTGTGTTTTGGGATCGACGTAGTTACTCCGATAAAATCCCTGCATTTTATCGTTTAAGTTGCCGATAAATTTCATTTCCAGATCGTATCCTTTGCCATTTTTAAGAGCTTCTTTCAAGGAAATTGTGTACGTCTCATCTAAATTATCGTAGCCTTGATTATCGATGGCTATGTTCTGCGTAGTGTTCACTTCCTTAACGTTAACCGATTCTTTATCGATCGTAATATCGACCGCGTTGATAACTATTTTGTCGGTATCGTCGTTTGCAAGAAAAGTTATTTTGACAGCTCCGTTTGTGGTAAAATTGTTGTTATTTAAAAACGGCATCAGTTGCAGTCTGAAATAGTTATTTGTAAATAAATTGAAAAATTTTTGTTCAATAATCACGGTTTAGGTGGATACCTATAATGTTGTGGCTGAAGAGACGTCGGTAAACGTCTCATAATTACTGGAGATTGTTGGATAAGCGCTTCTGGTTGATTGGCAACACTACAACGTGGGTATAATAAAATTGTAAGTCCAATCGCCAATCCTATAAGCAGCAGTGCCCCTAAAGCCATGAGAAACAGTTGAAGTTTAGAGAGGGTTATGCCACTTTTCGTTTCAGGATTCACGGTATATTTACTGTGATTTCCTTTGACTTCTAATTCTGCTGTGGTCGGTACACCTAAAATTACAAAAAGTTATTTTAATTTTTTCCGATTTACACTCACCGCCACAAAATTCGATCCATCTACAATTTTTAGTAAAAAATTGCGATAAACGTTTGTTTTATCTAATAATGGGGAAAATTCATATTCCAATGACATGTTTAGTGCGATAAAATTTTATTCGTTTGGGGAATTTAGTTAGTTTGTTTATTTGGATGGTATCAAATTATAATAGTCAAATTCTGAGCGTACTTTATTATTAAGTTTATTACGCGTATTAGTCTTAATTGTTGGAAATACAATTGAATATACTGTCTGTAAAAATTAAATATGGTGTTGAATCCAACCGATACTGCCAGAGCAATTGCTTTGATTCAAGATGGGCGCTCGCAGTACTACGCCGCTCGAGTGTGGTGCCTTGGTGTTTCAAGGTGTAGTATTCAGAGAGCTGTAGAAAGGTTTCGATTCTCGAAACCTAGAGGCTACACCAGGAGAGTGGGATCAGACAGGAAAAGGTGTACAACTGACCACTTCCTTACATTAAAAGTTCTGAGAAACAGAGATACTACTGCAGTTAATGCACGTAATGAGTTGCAAGAAGTACGGGGTGTAAGTATTAGTGAAAGAACTGTAAGAAGAAGGTGCAGGAACACGGATTGCTAGCAAGAAGACCCGCAAACGGCCCACAATTGACCAGAGAACATCGAGTGGAGCGGCTTCACTTTGCACGTCAACACCAAAATTTGGATAACGATGTCTGGGGTCATATTCTTTTTACCGACGAGTCGAAATTTCGTTTAAGATCTGCGGATGGCCGTCAAAGAGTATGACGCAGGACTGGAAAAAGATTCGCCCAATGTAATATTGTGCCAAAGCTTAGTTTTGGTGGTGGTTCAATCATGGTATGGGGAGGTATTAGCATGAAAGCTTGCACCGAATTAGTAGTAGTAAATGGAGGGGCGATGACTGCTGATAGGTATATTAGGGACATTATAGAACCACATGTCGTACCTTTCGCCCCATTTATTGGTGACAACTTTATGCTAATGCATGATAATGCCCGTCCGCATGTTGCCCGAATTGTTTGTGAGTACTTGAGAGACAACCACCAACAATCCACCGTATGATGTAGCCTGCAAGAAGTCCCGATCTAAATCCGATCGAACATGTTTGGGACATGGTGGGGAGACGAGTTCATTGCCGAGTTCCTGCTCCTTCTAACTTGCGAGAGTTAAGTGTAGCAGTAGTCCAAGAATGGGACGAAATTAGCCAAGATTACATTCGTTGCCTTATTGAGGGTATGCCAAGGCGAATAGAAGTTGTAATTCGAGCACGGGGAGCTACTACACGCTACTGATTTTTTTGCTTTTTCGTTTTTTTTACTTGTTATGTACAATAAATGTTGTTTACTGTTTTATCTAGTTACGAGATGTTGCCGTATTTTTGTTGTTAGAGCAATAAAAATGTTCCCGTCGGTTTAATTACATTTCAACATCTGTTTTACACACCCTTTAAACTATGTGTAAATATAACCAATTTATAAACTAAAATAATTACATCAATTAAACGCATGGATCGAATTTTGTGCCGGTGAGTGTATTATTAGTTTTATATTACATAGGGCCAGTTGTACCACAGCCGATCACGCCGAACGTCAGTCAATCACCGATTGACATTCAGCGTGACCAGCTGTGGTATAACTGGCCCAGAAACACCTATTATCCATTTAGGCCCGGTTTTACAAACATGATTTATATTGCGGAATAAGCTATTCATGGAATAACTGCTATGGAAACCATTGTCTCAACAAACGTTTCCATAGCAGTTATTCCAGGAATAACATATTCTGCGGTATAAATCATATTTGTAAAACCAGATTTGTAAATTTTTTTGTAGATTCTGCAAAACTAGTTAACTAATTGTAAATAAAAAATAAAACGTGGAATTAAGCGTAATTATTATACTTGACTAAAAATCTTAAATACCATTATTTTTTATCGAATAACTTGCAAGCTTTAACGATGCGTTAACCAATTAAACTACCTTTAATTTAGTATAATCTACTTCCCTTCAATTTGATTTAATCGTCTTAAATATAATGGGTTGGTCGCATTTGTTATTCTGTCGTAATCAAATAGTTCTTTGATCAAACCAAATAGTGAAGATAATAAAATAGTCTTTAATCAAAAAATAGTCTAAATAGTTCTTTAATCAAATAGTGAAATCGGTGATTAGTGATATTTTTTAATAATTTTTTGAAATAATATGAATTAATATCGTTTAACTTAAAAATAAAATATGTATTATACCGGGCGTTTCATTGAGGACAGACCAGGGCGATAGAAGGCCGCAATACGTACCGATTTGACCCCCATATATGTTAGGCGAAAGTTTTATATATTTTTAACTAAACTCTGATTTTGCTCACAAATTTTGTCATTCTGGCTAATGATATCTAATAAATATATAAATAAATCTAGCACCTAATAATAACTAGGAGTTTTTTCTTCAAAGGAGCTTGTTATTTACCTATTTGTTTGGCTGTGTGCGAATAATGACAGTAATTGCACGGAATGGGCGGGCTTATTAATGTCCGTGGCTGTACATTTGAACTTTCCCCATTATTTAAAAGATACTAATAATAATTAAGTTCAATTAATAAATAAAAATAAATAAAATATGTAATTACATAAATGTGCCGCAAGCAAAGTATGATCAACATTAAAATAATACTTAATAAAAATAAATAATAATACTTAATAATAATAAAAGATTAAACTATGAATTAACTATGATAAAGTGGAAATTAACATAATAATATTATGTAGGTATTTACTAAGTTGAGTGAACATTTCTAATATTATATTAAAGCTTTTAAACTTGTAAAGTCCACATAAGCATATAACTTTTATTAATTATTTAAATATTATCGATTAGAATAAATAATACGAATTTGTAATTAAATAATAGTTACTATTTTTTGAAATTTGTTGACCAATGCTTTACATTATTTTCATCAAAAGCAAAAAAGTCGCATTATTTACTTTAACTACATATATATAAATAGTTTAAAAATTACAAAGGTATTATTATAATTCTAAATGTATACCTACGTAATTAGAAAATCAAAATGTACTTATACTTATCAAAAGTATAAAGTATTAAAATTCTGGTTATGAGTAATTTTTGAGTAATTAGCCTAGTTTAGTTATAAAAGATCGTCTTAACGTATTCGTCGGCGGCGGAAGTTTAAAACTTAAATTTAGAACATTATTAAGACGTATAAATAGATGCAGAAATAGTTTACGATTCAGTAACAAAAATAAATAAATTTACCTTCCTTGTAATGCCCCACCATTTTTACTAATTACTGTCACATTAATTAACACATATCAAACTTGAACGTCTTGCCACCAAAGTGTACACGTTACACCCGGCACTGACAGCGTCGAAACTTCGAGCGTCTGCGAAAGACGCTCACGAAAACAAGCCAGAGGCTTAGCACATTGATATCCGATTCGATATTCGATATAGTGTCCAAGAAAACGTTCGAAATGTTGTCGACTTTGGGTTTCGTCATATCGATATCATAAAAGGAGGTTATTGAGTTTAATAATCGTAAAGTACATTGTCTGACTAACAATTGAATAAAATTAGGTAAGCTTCGCATTAAATTATAAGTAGGTAGGTAACAGAGGATCTACAGGAGGCTGCTGATCATACTGATTGGAAAAGATGATTATTTATACCTACTTGTCTATAGTTTCGACGTTTAGCACGAAACATTAATAAATTATGGCATTCTGATTGTTATTTATCGTCATAAGTATTAAAAATGTACGCTAATTTCGATTACTTATCTACGGGGCGATTCACATAAAACTCCCAGGGCGAATGTTTTGTTAATTAACGAGGATATTGAAATTCGGTAATAGGTGATCAAGAGGTAATCACTTTAACTTTTACTGATTCGTAATTTTTTAACGGGCTGTACAAAGAAACATTGAAACTTAACATGTGTGTTTGAGCAACGCATGGTAAACAATTTTATAAACATTCAATTTTTTTGTAAAACCATTAGTTTTTAAAATATTTCAAATTTATTATTTTATTTAAATTTTAATTCGAATAATTTGTATTATCCCCCCGCATCTCTTTTATTAATTTAGTTGGTTATTTGAAATTTTGTAGATTTAATGGTATTAATAGAAAAAAATCATTAAATCACTTTCGGTATCACCGAAAAAAGTAAATTTTAGTAATTTTTAATACAACCTCTTGTATGTAATATCTAATTAGATTCTGCAATAATTTATTTTGACGTTATGTTTGTTACGTATGCATATGTCGCATGCCATGTATGTTACTGGCGTAGAATTAAATTAAACGATTTAATATGTGCATCCACGAAGGCAAAAACAATTTCGAACATTTATCTTAAAAATAAATAATTCAGGTATTTTATTAATTCAGTATTCTTGTTTACTATATATTTTTTTTAATCTGATTAACATAAAAATAAATTATTCCAGAACTTACTCGATTTTACATGCAGGGGGGCTATATTAATAATAACTAAAATTTAATTTAATTTCGACGTGAACTCATTTCAACACTAAGACGAATCAACGTTAAAGATATTAGGAAATGGAAAATATGCTAATTGATTGGAATAACTTTATTACAGTAAATATTAGTACAGGTTTAATTTTGAACTAGTTTAAACCGTGATTTACCTATCATGAATTTACCCATGAATTACCTATCATTTTTGTTACCTACTATAGAAATAAATAATTTAACTTTAATGAGAATTTAAACAGGGATTGAGAAATTCACCTTTACTTATATAGGTTCAAATAAATTTTCTAAGCAATGTTATTCAAAAGTGTAATTTGTAATGTCGAAAATAGAAGTTTGTTATTGAATATTATTACCACAGAAGAAACATACTATATATAATTGAGGCAGAAGCTACACTCCCTCTTGATTTTATTGGTTCCGTTTTCAACGATCTTGCGCCATGTTTTTGGTAATAAATATGGCGGCAAATTAAAATTTTTGAACACCAGCTAATTTTGGTAATTGTAAACTTCGTCATTTTGGGTTAGTGTAGATGAGGTAAGTTTAGACTAGTGCAGACGAGGTAATTTTAGATTAGTGTGATAAGACAAATTTAGACTGGTGCTCAGACATTGCTCATGTAGATCAGACATTGTTATCGTTAATAAAATGAAAAGTAGATAGTACCGAAAATGATTAAATCCATCACATGAATAGGTTAACGTTAATGTGTATTTTAAAAAATTTTGATGCCGAAATGACCTCGCGTCAAAATGAGTTCACGTCGAAGTCTTGCGTTGAAATGGGCGGCGTTAAATCGGACTCGCTTTGAATTAGTCGCGTTGAAACTAGTTGAAGTTACCTCTTGTATGTACAGTACAACGACAATAGCTTGGCACTTGACTAAAGGATGCGCAGTGGACGAAAGTCCCGCCCCGCTGAGTGCATTACTGTACCCGCATACAAACCAGTAGCTATATCCTTGTCACACGGAGACTCTCTCGTTTCCTCAACGGCGCAACTCATGCGCCAAGCTATTCCTGTTGTACTCTACCTAGTTACCTGTTGCCTGTTACCGAATTTCAATATCGTTGTTAGTTATCAAAATATTCGCCGTGGGAGGAGTTTTTTGTGGATCGTCCCGTATTATTATTTTGCTGTGAAATTACTTTTTGTTTTCCACATTAGATAACGTGTCGATGGCAATTTGCTTCGAAACAGTTCGTATAGCTCTTATGATTTGTTTCTTCTCTTTTCACCTTGTTTCTCATTGGTTGAATGAGTAGCACTTTTTGAATACATTCACATTAGTACTCAAATAAGTGTTAATCCGAAAAAAAGTAAATTACTTTGTTTGGCTAATTTTTCTTTTGTGGGTGATTAAGATGTTAAAGTGGAAGAATATTTGTTACATTACCACATAAAATTAGTGTGCTTAGGTATTTTTACATGCATTTTTCGCTTTCATAAGCGAATTTCATAAGAATTTGTCGAGCATTCGACGGTTTCGTTAAATTATTATTTGGAATGCAGAGAACTCGTATTATAATTCAAATTACCTACCAATATGAAAAAAAAATACATTTTTGTTACAATTGAGCTTTATATATATGCATACGTGTGTAATATTTTTGGTTCTTAAAAATCTGGTGGTTCTATAAACAGCATAGCAGGTGATAAAAAAACAAACACTTGTATATTTTTAGACTAGGAAAGAACTTTTTAATTTTGTATATTTCCAGTAATTTAGATATTTATATCAAAAATCTGTTATAAGGAGTACACTTTTTCAATCGGAAATACGACAACTACATGCGATTTCTAAGAAAAACAGAACAGAATGTATGCCAAGGAACATCATATGCGCTGCAAATGTATTTCAAGTTTACACACCAATTTATTCTAGCATTTATGTGCCATAATTAAATCGCTCGCTATTTTATTTTCGCGAAAACGTCGATTTAAATATTCACGAAATCATTAAAATTTTAATTAGGAACCTAATGGTTGCTTTCATACATTTAAAACTGCCTCTGTTTGTACGACACAAACATAGGATCGCTATTACACACTAACCAAATACGTATAAGCACGTACATACTAAATTAAAAATTATAAATAGAATAATAAACAATAGAAAGTTTTTAATTAATTTTGGAGTATGTTTTGTTAGCCAATTAAAACTGGACAGGAAGTAAATCAAAAAGGAGACGGACGGTTATTTTATTAGATAGGCACCTATCGACGTTTTTTTAATTTCTCCACTTTTATCTGATAGATAAACTAAAATTGAAAATATTTTAAGGTGATAATTATACAAATTTCTGTATAATAAACAAAATCGCATTCAAATACTAAAAATAGTACAACGAACTTTACATCTGTTTGGCGATATATAAATAAATGATTGCTGCACCAAATGAAAACACACCTACTTACAGTTTGTTTATTTAACTGATAACGTCAAAAATTAGGATGGCAAAAAAGTCAGTATCTACATTTTAAATTCCTTATTTTAATTTTCTAAATATTTCGCGTTAAATTCCCCCAAAACACGAAATAGACTCTAAACGAATGACGAACAAATTTTTTTATCCCTTATAATGATTATATCGAAAGAAAACGTTATCGTGTTTATGGAACGGTCCCTCCCTAACGGTCCTTGCCTTTTCGCTGTATTTCCATTAGCAAATTAAAAAAAAAACATACTTATATCTAGTAAAATCATACTTACTAGAGTAATCCACTTTATTATTTTTTGAGGCCATTTTTAATAATTTATGTCACTTTGTCCTTATAAAACTTATAAATCCGATAAGTCGATGAACACTAAATTCTAAACAGTCTATTTTGTATAATACCACCTAGTAAAATCACTATTTTTCATTACGTTTTCAAAGTCGACAGTGATCGCGATTTCATAACACTTGTGAATGACTTTTTTCAATAAAAGTATCGTAGTTTTACAAAATATTATAACAATCTGGTTTGCCCACTCATGACTAATGCCTGTGCGCAACCTTATGCTGTTACAAAATTACACGATTATGTAATAAAACCACCTTTCCTCGCATTATATGTATTAAAATGAAGAACACCAATATGTGCTATTAGATAAGACTGTAGAATTACTATTCGTTTACATAGACATACATAGGTATACAAATTGAATGCATGACCACTTTACCAACGCAATACATTGTTATGAAGCAGATAATGTAAATAGTCAACGTAAGAATAATTTCTACCATCTAAAGCTACATAATGTTAAGTACATAACGTTTTCTTCGATGACGTCAAATTACTAACAATATCGAACAAAATTAATGTGCGTGAAAACATTCCTATTTCAATTACTATTAGACTAACGGTAACATACAGGAAACATTATTTATGCACCTCTAATAGGTAAGTAGGTGAAACATACGAAAAACGCATTTAAAAATTAAATCAATTCGAAAATGGCAGTTTTGATCCCACTATCGATGATGGAATAAATGGAATTGAAATAATATGAAGAATTTCAGTGCCATTAACGATATTCAGGTTACATTAGATACCTTTTATGATTAACATTTATGACCGAACGATTTTTTGAAACCTTGAAAATTTGAAGTGAGTAGTTTTAAAATAACACAATTTTAAAGTTCAAATGCAGAGTTATTATTTTGTAAAAATAAATAAGTTATTATGCAATTTATGTAAATGTGGCTTGACACCTCGAATCTATAATAATTACGCGAATCCTCGTTAAACTGGTTTTTCATTGAAAAATCAACTAATTTATGTAAATTTTTAAATACGTAGTTAAATTAGGTTTCCTTTTTCCAAAACTTTGATATAAAATAATCTAGTTTCTTGTAAATTTTTAAATGTCGTAATATAAAACCTTTGTTTTTCAAAATCAAAATAACTCCTGATAGATTTTTCTCGTCATACTTTTACATTAATTCAATTATCGCGAATGATCTTTTTTCTCGTCTCGATGAGTTCATTGTTACGTTATATTTAAATGAGTTTATAATTACTGAAAGTTTTATTTTTAGAATCAAACAGCTTTTTTTGTTAGAAATCGGTCTTATAAACATTATAGAACTTCGCACTGTAATTAGATGTAAGTAAATATAACACGCATGCATATGACACGCATTATAAGTATGTACATATTTTATACAATACATACAAAAAGTATTCGAATATTTTCTTCAAATGTTTAAATACAAGTCGTTGTTACACTTAAAACTTTGTTCTATTCTTTTATAAAGAATGTCGATTTTGTTTGAATTATTTTGTATTTTATCTACCGTCTGCGTTAAATGAATCACGTAAAGTTCAATAAATAACCTTTTTGCTAATACCTATACTTACTTAATGATCTTTTTTTGGAGCTGACATCCAACAAACTATGACTCTAACTCAAGAAATGTACAATATTACCATAAATACATTTTACCTTAAAACATTTTATTAAAATTAACCATTAGATAACAATTTCAAATTTCAAATTCGACGGTCTAAAAATTCGAATACGCACATGTGTGTGTTTTTTCTTTTTTAGGTGAAGCGAAGCAGCAAATTCGAAAAGTTAGTTTTTTAATAATGATCTAAACATGAATCAGTTATTCACGATGATTATAAATTTCAAAAAGGTGATAAATATTATATTTGCTTCAAGCTTTGTTACAAAAGATGAATATACTAAAAATAATTTGAATTAAATGATAATATTGTCAACTCGCCCATCTTCCAATTAAAGAGGAAATAAACAATAGGTTAACTCTCTTACAGGGACCTTACACGATCAGTATACTGTCAGTAGGGCACGTCAATATTTTGCTATCATCTATCTTTGATATTTCTATCATCTCATTTAACTGAACTCAAGAATATGGATGTGAAAAGAAAAGCGTATTTAGCTATAATTTTAGCGTTAGGAACGAACGCCATGTCAAGCGCCGAAGATGGACGAAGAGCTGGTTACAGCAACGTGACAAATATTCACATATCGACGCCGTTTTGGCAGAAGGACCCACAAAAAAGTGAATTTTATAGAAGCGCACATTTTGTGTTATCGCGTAGCTATAAATAAATACCGACGTTTTACCGAAATACAAATCGATTTTTCTGGTGGAAAAATCGGAATATTGTTATCAGATTTTAACAGATAATGTCTTTGCCCTAGATGCATAAAATAGTCATAATAACTCGTTTTTGCAAAAAGTGTGGGTCACATCCTTCTGCTAAAACGCCGACGATTTGGCGCTATTGACAGAAATAAGTGCTACGGAATTGAAGGACTACAAGAATAATTTCCGAAATTCGTCACGGTTCACACCTTCCATATTGTAGTTCCGCAAATTATACTGACGTGAGTAATGATGCGTATATTATATGCGTCACGATTGGTATTACTGACAGTATTCTCTCCAACCATCATTCCTGATGCCCGAATATCAGAATATCCGGATCTACATCGTTATTTGCATCATTCCATTTTTATCGATCTTACACGTTCAATAATACTGTCATTATTTTGCTAGTAATGACAGTAAAACTGCTGATCGTGTAAGGTGCGTATTTGGATTACCATCTTTTCCGATTCTTGTGACATCACCTGGTTGATTCTCACTTCAAGACTCACGAGGAGATCATCATCTTTTCTCGTCAAGAATTTCGATTGATAATTTATTATTCATTTATTATATTAAAATCAAAATTTAATTTAGATAAAAACAATTAATTGATAAAGAAATTGTAGAGTGTGTCGATTCTATGAAAATTCAAAACTTATAATGTTATAGAGGAGGGGCTGGCGGTATCGGACACGATAAAATAATTCGCGGACTTTTGAGAACAATTCCTCCTCACGAGTAACATTAAACGCTCGCTGAATAATATACTATTCCTTATAATGTATATGTTATTAATGTAAAAAATAAGATACATAATATACATTTTAATTATTATTTCCACCTTAGCACAGGGGGTTTTACCACAGAAGACACATACTATATGTATATATATACTATATGTAACTAATAATAAGTCAGAAGCGACACTCGATGTAATGTCGAGCAATGTAATTCGAAAAATTCGTCATTTTTTTGGTACCTAACTATGACCTTTGATAGCGTGTCCACAAAAATTATTATAGGGGGCGAAAGCAGTTAAAATTTAGTTTTTCGCAATTATCTTGGAAAAATTGATAGTTTCCAAAATCATTGCAACCAACTGAATTTGATCTCCTTTCACCTTCTCTATTAACAATTTTTCGGACGTACCGTCGAAAGAGACTTTTAAGGTTTAGTCGAGAACACAAAAATAAAGGTCCGCACAAAAATCTAGCTTGTTAATAATTTTTTTTTGTAATTTTCTCCTTTTGTGATTCAAAAGATATAAGTAGAATATATAAATGAAATGAATTCTTCATTTTAAGTCCGTTCTGGCAATGCCATACATTACAATTCTCAAATGTTTTAATTATTATAAGAGGAAACATTAATTCTAACAACAAAAATGATGGACGTATTAAAATTTTATATTGTAATAAGAATGTTAAACTGACGTGTACACAGAACTTTTTACGTATTTTATAACGTCAATACATTATTTTATAAAGTACTTAAAATACTTTCACAACGCTCTATAATTAATTTATCCGCAGTATTTTTCTGTAAGGCAGAGATATAGTTTTTATAACATCTAAAATTTAATGAGTTTTACATATGTATGTAAATGGGGTTTTAAATCTTATTTTTATTGTGTGAAATTGTGGGTAGAACAGGAATGTATTATGTATTTTGATGATTGAATTGATATTTTATTTATAACTATATATATATATATATGTATTATATCATGATTATATATTTATAATATTTGAAAATTTTGAAATAAAATTTAGAAAAAATAACATTTCTGTGAACTGAATAATGTTGTTTAGGTAGATATTTATTAATATATTTTTATGCTATAATTTTCAACATTATCAATAATGCCTGCGTTTTAGTAAATTGAAGTCCAAGTCCTAATAAGTTCAATCTTTAGTTTTTGCATTTCTTTATATTATTATGTAGTTTCCCATGTCACGTCAGAAGGTATCACCTAGATATTATTTTTTTTATATTTAAAAATTTTGTTGTACCTACTAATAATTTTAAAATTTTTGGAATTTTGTATCGATTTCCTTATGTTGTACACGTTTTATTGAATAACGAAAGCTTTAGTTAAATTGAGAAAAGAATATGCACATAAGTAGGTAGATTTTATTTAAAAACTGGTTCGCCATTTTAATGTGTCACGTTTTATTTTAATTGCGAATTCCGAACCTCATTTGCAATTTTATGCGAAATAAATGGAACAACATTTAGGTATTTTAAATAAAATATGGCGTTATTGTGAAAACAATATTATTATTATACAAATTTGCGTTGTCAGTAACATGACCGCCATAAACCACCGTTTAATATCACCGAAGTAAATTTTTTTTTAATAAATCTTTCACTTATGATTCTTTTGTCTAAAACAACACAAAGCTTCCTTCGAGGGAAAAAAGCTTTCCGGAACATTAACGAACAGGCGTGGTTCGACCAATTTCACGTTGTCAAAGAATATTTATTTAAGGTTCAAATTACTTACAGTTGCAGATCTTTCGAAGAGAGCAGACTGCCTGGCTTTACTGCTGAAACAACCTTTCTTGATTAAATTTAATCGAACTGTTACTAAGGTAAAATCTATAACTGTTCAGTGATCAGCCGTTATCGAACTTTTTAAGTACCTATATACCTAAAACGATAACGTGTTTTAGAATTCGAAAAATAAAAACGTTGGCGGTTTTGAATATTTTTTTAATAATAAACTTTGGATATTTATATTTTATTAACTACTGATAATGAACATTTTGTTTTTATTGTTTATTTAAACCTATTATAATCGGTAGTTTTTATACTTACCTGACTAAAATTAATCTGTTCAGTATCAGTATCATTTTTAATCATTAAGGTTAAATAATTATCGCGTACCTGAACTAAACAATTAATTTGTGAATAAAACATCTACTTATTTGTATTTATTTAAAGTGTTTTAGAATAGATTTAAAGTTTATAAAAGGAATAAAACAAATGTCATCTGTACTGCGTAGTCTTATTAGGGACTTTACACGATCAGTAATAGTGCCATTATATTAGCAAAATAATGACAGCATTATTGAACGTGTAAGGTCGATAAAAATGGAAAAAAAATCGGACAAATATCCAAAATGTTTTAAATAAATGAAAATATACAATCGCACAATCGATACCCTCGCACAATGGAGGCCATAAACTGCATCAGTTAGGGCGTTGGGTCACTGTTACTTCTGAGTTATTAAAAGTCTTCAAAAGGGAGAAACTCGAGTAAGACGATTATTAAACTAATAATCGTAATAAGTAAATATATACGAACGAGTTTCGTTCGCAAGTCAAATTTGTTCGTAAGTTAAACCAAACCTGCAAATTTGCTTTTAAACCAAAATAAAAAATGTATGATAAATGGATCAAAAGGCGCATCTTTGGGAATTATCAGTTGAATAATTAATCAAATCACTATTGATTAACTGATGCGCCTTTCTGTCCCATTTAACATACATTTTTTATTTAAAAAAAAAAATAAATAGTTTAGGCTCGGTTCCATACTTTTGCTCCACCTAACCAAGTACGTAAAAAAACAAGAAAATAAATATTACTGTTTTTTTATTTCCTAACATAAACAGTTTTCTCTGTATGATCATTCTTGTTTAAGTGATCTGCATTCATTCACTTTTACCCCTACAATTTTACATGTTTCATTTTATATTTAAAACACGCTCATTAGTATATGTAAAACGTATTACAGAAGGACATTTTGCACGCAAGCATATTATTACTCGATTTGCCTTTTTTAGTGAGTTAAACTGACAGTTTAAAATAACACTGTAACTTTTTCCAAAGCCACGTAGCATGTTAATTATATGCACTGATATTTTCCATCTGTCTATAAGGATATGTAAAAAATAAAATTGTATTTAAATTAACAATTCAAAATTCAAGCAAAGCTGCTATACTTACGTTAATACTAAAAATAATTTTTGAAATTGGTCAATTCATGATGTAATTGCTATAATTAAATCGTAGCATATTGTTTGCAGGATCACACCTTGTGCGTAATGAGTGCATGTTTAATCGTCGTTCAAGGTGTCTTGAGTTTATAATTCACACGAATTCGGCGTCAAAACCGACAAACATCCCTTGTCTATTACAACATTAATCGCGGCGACTTTGATGTGCCTCGTTTCCTCCCCTATCTTCCTATACCTATTAATTTTATTTTGACTCACGAGTATATGTCGTAATCAACGTAATACATTTCTTTCTTTAAATATAAATAAGTATTTTAATTTATTCTTAAATATACCTACGGGGTGTCAACGAGATCACTAGCACCGATCTTTTATTTTTGTTTTTCAAGCTACCTAAATGAAACTCGGCACATTTGATAAAGACGCAAAATGCTATATTTTGACATGATGTGCGATTTTTTTGGACTTCCAGTTTGGCCGGAAGTCACGCCAATTGTCGATTTTCTTATTTGAAAATAGGGTTCTATTGAATCCTCTGTATACCGTTGCATTTTCGTAATCTTGAGTGAATTCTGAAAAGGTTAGCACAATTTTGGCGAGTTTTTTTAACAACTTAATATTTTGAGAACAAATTTTAGATTTTAATCTAGAGAACTGCAATTTACTTTCGAATCGTTGAAAATCACCTAAAAAATAATGGAAATACACAAACTTAATTTCTAATCAACGCTTTCAAAATTGCCTAAAAGTAGATTTTTCAAATGGCACCATCCAACAGCACATAGATGCAAATAAATACAGTTTTTGAAAACCAATCTAATGGTATCGTAGAACCCAAAATCCATACACTATTCAACTCAAAAAACACATTAACTAGGTACTTTCGTAATTATCCTAATAAATATAAAATAGTGCTGACCTATTCAGAATTCGCCCAGAATTACGAAAATGCAATAATATACAGGAGGTTCCGTTTGAAAATCGAAAATTGATGTGACTTTCGGCCAAACCGAAAGACCGAAAAAATCACATATATCAAAATATGATATTTTGCGTTTTTATCAACTATGCCAAGTTCCGTTTCGATATCTTGAAAAACAAGAGACAAAAAATAGGTGCTAGTAATTTCGTCGAGTAATTTCCTAATAGTAATTTTCCTCGATATATAAACGTATTTAATACTCCTAAATACTAGGGCGTTTGCAACAATTAAAGGGTTTAACGTTTATTTATGAGTAGATTGTGTTTAGTTAAACAAACATTATTTTAATACCTCTAACAATAAGTTAGGTAATCGATTAATAAGAGAGTGATTTCATCTTTCAGCAATCTGTTTTAAATTCTACTCTTGTCCGCCTTTTATTAGTTTTAAATAATGTACTAAAAATTTAAAAGGTATTTATTAATGTCAGTTATAAAATTTAAATATATTTTAATAATTTTTGAACGAAATCTTTATTATCAGATCTACAAAGTAGTAAAAAAAATTAAAATAATTTTAGAACACATAGTTTTCACACGCAACTTGCTATATCTGTATACTATAAAATATATAAAACATTTGCTTTTTCAGTAGGCACCTACCACCAGTTTGTTGTAATAAAATGATAAATCTTTCCTTACCTGCTTTTTGGATATATAGAAAACAAAATATACGTTTGCTCTGTGGACACATCCAACATAAATCTGTTCAACTATTAAAGACATTCTTGCCTTGTTTGTTCAGCCATTACCGTTCCGATCTTTTCCGTCAAAATTTTTATTTGTTACGATGCGGACAAAACACAATACGATATAAAAATAACACCATATGTTTCCCTTTAATAATATTTAACGAATTACAATTTTATTTATATCTATTTTTGAATGTATATTTTTAACACAAACAGGTCAATTTTATCACAGGTATTATACAATATTATTATGAGAACTATATTGTCGTTATCTATTATTTAATTTTAATGTATTACACTTGTATACTTAACAAATCACGTACTTATTACTTTCTAACGTTTACCTAACAATAATAATCCAGTAATGTTGCTAAAATGTTTTTCCTATTAACAAAAATATCTGTTTGAGGTCATCCATTTGGGCGCGATATGCATCAAACAAACCGACAAAGTTTCCTTACTGTTTATATAATGCAGTGTGCCAAGACGTTTTAAACATGCTCAATATAATTAAAAGAAAAGCAAAATATTTGTAAAAGTTTTAATGAAATGTAATATTAAGATACACAAATTTGTAACGCAAGCCAATGGCGCTATCTTTGTTGTAAATTAAACCTAAGTTGTAAAAAAGAAATGGATACGAATAAAATTAGTGTAACAGGCGGTATATAATATTGAGTAGCCGATTTTTTTTTAATTTAGCAGTAAAACAGCTGTATTATGAAGAATGTATCAACACAATTTTTATACTTACATAATCCCATATAAGTATATCTATATAAAGATAAACATGGCTTATGTGGCGCCCTCTGCAGAATACATTGTAATAGATATCAAATTATAATTTGTCATATCTAAAAACGTCTACTATCAAAATTTTACGTTCATACATTCAAAAACATTAAACATATCGCGAAAAATAAATTTTCAATTTTCAACTTCGACACCCTGTATATTTTTTATTACCAACATTTTATTAAGGCTCAAATCGTAATATTTTGAAGTCCAGAATCGTATTATTATTTCTCCACCCTGTATAGCTATCCGATTTCACAGAGAAAGTCGTTGTCTTTCGCTTTCCATTAACCATTTTCTTTTGACACCTACCTGCTACATATTATATCGAATTGGAATTTCAATTTTATTTCAATAAGATA
This sequence comes from Rhagophthalmus giganteus, assembly GCA_036326145.1. NCBI lineage: Eukaryota > Metazoa > Arthropoda > Insecta > Coleoptera > Rhagophthalmidae > Rhagophthalmus > Rhagophthalmus giganteus. The sequence continues at coordinate 18,942,687 of JARFJA010000067.1, read as the reverse complement.
CTTACGTGTTTTGATTATTAATTTTTATAAATTCACTTTAAGCTGCTTGTTATACCGAGTGTCCAGAAACTCTGCTGCCAAACGAAAACGTCAAATTTCAGAGATGATTTTATATAGATTTGAATTAAATCGCCCCTATACAACAACGCTTCCTAAGGGAGTTACAACCCCTTGGAGATGGCCTCTTGCCATCAATTTTTCCAAATATCTTAATGAAAAAGATTCGTTAGGACGAAGGACGAGTTCATTAACCAGCCAAATCGACCGATCAGTTTCAAAATGGCGGCCGTTCAAAAAAAAATGTTAAACTAAAAAAATTATCTCTGTTATTACTCATCGAATCGGTAATGTAAAATATGTTTTGGAATCTGTACAAAATTCTCTACCGATCATGTTTCTTTATAATTTTCGATAGGATGCACCATTTAGAAATAATAAAAAAAAGTGATAATTTTTATTTTAATTCTTATAAATTTTACTCATAAATATTATTTTTCAAAAAATGTATTTCTTTCGACAAAAATTTTGAAAAGGAAAAAAAGGATTTTTTTGACATGCGAGATGAAAATTTTATACCGAGGCTTACGCGCGTTCGACTTTTGGAGTAAATAGGTAATCAGGAAACTATTCGAACCGTATCTTTACTCTCACACGTTGCCTTATTTTTACTTTGATAGTAAAATAACTACAACAATTGCATTAAAGTATTATAATAATCAGTAAAAAAAAAAGAAAAAATTAAAAACAAGAAGAATTAAAAGAATGCCACGAAAAAACTGGAATTATTAGAATATTTTTTTTAGTAAAGAGATGGCAAAATAAAAAGTTAATCGATCAAATTTTGTCTACTTGTCAGCCTAAATTATTTAAAAGTTGTTGCGATAATCAAAACTTTAAATTTCGTTTTTTATCCGTAAACGCATCGAAAAGGTAAAATCTCTCAAAATACGAGAAATTAAAAAAATCAAAAAACATTTAAAAAAATAAAATCCTGAAATATATTTTTTAATACTTACCTAAAATACAAACTAATACTGCTGCCGCTGGGACTGCCACTTGTCTGTAACATTCTATAAGAAAAAATTAAAAACTTCTAAATTTATTCTTATATTTCCTACCTTTTTTCTCGTCATTTTTTTCCCTCTATCGCCAATTTCGAGCGTAGATTCTTCCGTTAACTGTGTACTTGCATTATTACGTACCTATACCTACGCTTCATATTTCACTGTATTTCATCAACCACTGTAATTGCAAAAAAGCGCGTAAGATAAAATTTCGTTTGCGAAATTGGACCGTCGAATGTTTGAGGGGAACCCTAACCAAGACCCTAACCTAGTCCTCTAACCAAGCTCGATTTTCATAGAATTTTTGTTAGACCTTAAAGGTTCATGTATTTACACTTTATAAATACATGGAGAATTAGTTGACAAAGAAACATCCTACCTTTCCTCGTCGTATTATTCATTTTGTTTGTAATCCTTTTAGAGAACATAACACAAAACACAACAATCGCGCACTCACACGCAAAAAGCCTTATAAATCGAGCGAGCACTCCTCGCACACACGAATAACACGACGCCATAATTTAAAATTCGAACTATTGAAACAAGCACTACCGCTTCAAATGATCTGCAACGGTTTTGTCGGAATTCTAAATGTATATGCATTCGTAGATACTAGGAAATCCCGCTTTTATTTTAAAAACCTTCAATTCTTTGTTCGCACACCGACAAGTTATCACGTAAAAGTAGGTGGCGCACATGTTTTATTAGTTACTTTGTATTTTATCGGTCGCATAAAAATTCGATTAAACTTTTATCTGGTTTATGGTTTGTAATAGGGAAATTTTCAATCTTGAGGGGCACACGAATAGTTTTTAAATTAAAAATAGAGTAAATCTATAATCCTGCGGTATAAAGACAATAGCTAGTGATTATCCAGGTAATTTTAAATTGGTAAGTATTAGCGAATTTTCACAGAAAATAAAGTTATTGCAGCCTGACTGATGACGGGACCCAGATATGCCTTTTGGATTTTCTCCGATCTTGACCCCTAGATCACGAAAATATAGGTCGTTCATTTTCGGTCGGTCATATAAATATAATCAATTTCTTGTGGACACGGTTCCGGTCGCAATTTTGAGCGCAGGAAGTTGAAATTTAGACAGCGTAATGTTTTTACGAAAACAAAGGACGAGTTCGTTTATCAGCCAAATCGACCGACCGGTTTCAAAATGGAGGCCATTCAAAAATTAAAAAAAGTCTACTCTCCGTTATTAATCATCGAATCGGTAATATGAAATATGTTTTGGAATCGGTATAAAATTCTCTACCGATCATGTTTCTTGATAATTTTCGATGGGATGTACTGTTTTCAAATAATCGAAAAAAGTTTTTTTAAATTCTTATAAATTTCTCTCGTAAATATTATTTTTCAAAAAATGTATCTCTTTCGAAAAAATTTAAAAAAATGAGTTTTTTGACATGCGACATGAAAATTCGATACCGAGCCTTGCGCACGGTCGGATTTTTAAACATAGAATTGAATTATCTAGACATACCTATACAATTTAGGTCGGTTTTACAAACATATTTATACTGCAGAATAAGCTAATCCTGGAATAACTGCTATGGAAATGTTTGTCGAAACAATGGTTTCCGTAGCAGTTATTCCAGGAATAGCTTATTCTGCAGTATAAACACGTTTGTAAAACCGGGCCTTAGTAACTTTTTATTTATGACGTGCATTGGAACCTATCTTGGATATACCGTATAATTAATAATTTATTCTGAATGAACTTTATGCAAAAACTATCTAATATCGCCAAAGTAACGAGTCTTTGATCAATCTTAATTTTACAAGAATTTTTATAATACTATACCTAAAAGAACGACTTTTTCTAATTAATTATCTTTATTTCTTCATGATTAATGATCATCTAACACTTTAAAACAAAATCTTTGAATTTAAGCTCCATCAGCACTTTCAACAAACATTATACGTTTTCAAAAGTTGTATAGTTCAAAATTCATGAAAATTATCTATATTTTAATTAATTTTCATTTTAAAAATTAACGTATTACACAAAAATTTTATAAGTTATAGTATATCAACTTAAATCTTAATTTCTAGAATTTTTTCGTTTTTGAAAACAAGGCCACTTTCAAATGTCGTTATTTAATACACAAATACTTCAAAATAAGTTTTTAAAATAAACTATGAACATCCAATTACGTCGCTTTTAAAAGATAAGTTCCTCCCTCAATCTTAATACATAATCCCGACTGGTCTCCATTGGTTGTTTGAAAATGTGTCACATGTAGATGAATAGTCCAGGATCATGTCACAGAATACCGACACTGACTTAATTGCTTTTACAGTAATCAGTGCATTTATGTGGTGCTTAATAAATTATGTGCGTGAAGTTTCGGTGTTAAAATTTTAAACATGCATTTTGTCAATAAAATCAAAATGGAAAACGATCAATATCAATCTTCCTCGTGTTCGAATACTTTTAATAATTTTTACTCCGCGAATATTTTAAATTTTAGCAATTATCCGTCGTTATATAAGGAAAACTCTCACTTTAACGAATTACGGGATGTTTCGTATCAAACGGTATTTGGATTTTCCGGTATCCTGGGAAATTGCAACAAAAATGGGGAGTCGCATTCGGCAAACGACTTTAATTCCTGCGAATCCGAAGACCTCGCGTTTTCGAACACTCCTTCGCCGCAGCCAAATTTTATCAACCATTGTTGTCAAAAAGATTACGGCCCGCGCGAAAATGTCAACGAAAGAAACGCGCACGAATTATTATATACAAACGAATGTGATCTAAACTATTACGAACAATCAGTACCGCATTTTGGTTATCCGGTAGAATGGAATCATTATCACGCCGATTTGAGAAATGCCAGGTACTACAGTTTCTTACGATCAGATATTTGCGACGAGGCTTCTGGAGAGGGCGCGATCAACTCTTCCGAATCTGAAGAAGTAAATGGTATGCTATTATTAATTTTTATTTGAACAAATTTTGAACGAATTCTTTCAAAATAGGTAGTACAACATTTTTGAGAAATTTTTTTAAAAATTAATTCCAGCATATTCTAGCAAATATTTACCTACAACATTTAATAGGCGACGTAACTACGAATTTTCACTAACTGTTCGTACCCTAATGCCGTTTAAACAGATTACCCTTTTAAATTATTTTAAACGATTAATATCTATATGTTTTAAACTACGCCAGATGTAGATAACACATCTTTTGTGTTAGGTAGTTACCTATATGAATATTTTTATGAATTTTATACTGTCTTGTTTAGATAAAATTAATTCTAATCTTAATAGATATTATAAGTATACTAAGATATTTAAAGTAGAATATTATAGTAGTTTAGATACAAACGCGTAAGAAATCCCATATAATTTATAAGATTTTCAAATTTCGTTTGCTAAAAGTTATAAAAACATTAATAAAGACAGAAATAGTAAATTTATGATAATTATGTTCATAATAGACCTTTACACCCTACGGGTAGGATGTCCCCATCGCTATCTTTGATCTTCTACCAACATTTTAATAGTAGGCGTAGTACGCGGGTAGATAATATCACTACCCTAGAAAGTGACTGTTTTATGGTAAATAATGTAAAAATATATGGCCTCCCAGATCGTTAAATAATGCAAACTTCTTCCTATTCAAAGTGTTCCCTAATAACTTAAATGACGATAATAATATGGTGTCTGGAGAGTATTAAGGGTGCAAGAAGACATTCCAATTTAGCTACCTGGTCTAAATCGAAATGTGAGAACTGGCATTATCGTGGTGGAAGTCGGCACCCTTTCAAAACTTCCTGTCGAATTAACCAATTATTTACGTATTATAACGGCGATTTTACGATTGATAACGCATAATAATCCCTTTGTAATCTATGGGCGCCTATACGTGTTGCTAAACGAAGAGCTACTTAAACCCTTCTAGATCCACAACATGAATCTTTTTAGATTACAAACTAACAACCCCTAGCAGTTGAGACTCCGCCCTATCTTAAAAAACCCCACATATGCATAAGGCCTTGACAATTTCATCTAAAAGGTTTGATAAACTAGGTTTAATTACAATTAGTAAACGGTCCATTTTATATAGCCCATTACCAATCGATTCAAATATCTATGGTACAGAAACGCGGAGCAATTTGTTCTCACTCAAACGATAAACAATGAGCCAAATCTAAATAAAATTAAATCTAAGTAAGTAAATTCTTAATCTTTGGAAGTTATTGATTCATCATTCACTTTCGTTGGGCATCCAAAATGTGGTTTATTTTCTAAGTTAAAATCGCCTTAAATCACATCTAAAGTTCGTAAAGTATACTTTCCAACTGTTTTGGTAATCACTTAAGTATCACTTTAAATTAATAAATATAGTATAGCTCGATCAAATTTTATTCTGATGCACGTCATCAATGAAAAGTTACTAGATGATGACTATATTGAATATTTCAATCAAAGTTTCAACAATTCAATATACAATAAAGCTTGAAAAGTGAAAGTGACATACATATTACATGGCAAAAAAAGTATACAATTTATTAGTAGGTATTGTAAAAATACGAGGTGACACCACCGTGCAAAAGGTTATCATCTAGTAATCTTTTATCGATGGTGCGCGTCGGAATAACATTTCAATGACCTATACCTTCGTAAATACAATAGTATGTAGACAATTGCTCGAAAAACAATTGATAAAATGGAGAATTTTTAGAATTATGTAGATATAGTAGTAAAAATTTTATTCACACTTTAGGGGCGTAAATTGAGCTCTATTTGAGGGTCAACATGCGTTTCACCGAACACGTCCATTTTCAAAAGTGGGCCAATGGGAAAAGAAGGGGGGCGAAAAAGAGGGTCACTGATTCGCTATTGCCTAGTGCAGGCAAGTAAGTCAGTAAGCTTAGATTACTGTGGATGAGGTACGTTTAGACTAGTGCAGATGAGGTAGGTTTAGGTTAGTGTAGATGAAATAGGCCAAAACAATGTTTAGTTATTAGTTTAATATTCAAAATTGTCTTAATACACAATTATTTAGTAATTTTTATTCTTTATATCTCAAACAGAGTGTAATTTACGCTCCCGAAGTGTGAATAAAACGTTCACTACTATATCTACATAATTCGAGCAATTTTTATGGTACCATCTTTTTACTGATGACGTGTGTTGGCAAGCCGCTTGAATAAGCTATAGTTGAAAAAAGCTATTTACTGGGTCTTATGAACAAAGTATACCTATACGTTATTCACGATAGATTCCAATATCGTCTTGAATAAAACCTCGTATTTTTGCAGTACTAATAGATTGTAGTCTTTCTTTGTCATGTCATATGGTTGCAGGTAAATCATCGGTAAAATTATGCCATGTTCAAAACTTTAAGCTGAATATTATAAATAGATATACAATTTAGTAACTTTTATGCATGACGGCGTTGAAACCTATTGTGAATAACGTATAATTTTCACTTCAATTTATTGAAATTCTCGACTCATGTGAATAAATTTGAATGATTTAGCCGAAACGTTCAAAAGTGTGCGTATTATAGAGGTGTGCACAATGAGAGGTTTCACTGTAAATATTTGATTTTGCTTGTAGTCAATATAAATCACATATCTACATCGTGTAGGACTTTTTAAGGTCGATTTATACAGACACCGTGTCGTATCAGGGCCATACTAGTTGAAAATTTTGTATATTATGCAAGAACTCTATCGTCAAAAATTGATTTGGTTACTTTTGGCAGTAAACTAACGATAATTATGTTTATATCGACGGCGTTTTAGCAGAAAATCGAAAGCGACTCTTTTTTCGAAAATGAATTATTCGGATTATCTTATGCATCAAAGGCAAGAACATAACCTGGTAAAATCTGATAATATTTCGATTTTTTCCATCAGAAAAATTGATTCCGATTGATGAACGTTTTTGTAATTTAAATAGTCCATTCCTATAATATTTACTGTTTCTTCCGAAACGCCTTGTATTTGTTATTTGTGAAATCATTGACAAATATAAAAATGGCTTTTTTCTTTCCCTTTATCCATAATTGTTTTTTTTTATCAATTTGAAATCATTAGGAAGTTATTATATAGATTTGTTTTTCTGCCATCTAAAATTATTGATTCTGGACGATGGTCAAAGAGCCGAATCAAAAAAATTATTGTTTTCAAAAATGTCAAAAAACATGACATCTTCTTCGAAGAGGAAACTCGAGATACGTCACTGACATGTGTTTTGTAAAAAATGTAAATTACGGTAGACAGTATGACGTCTATGAATCATTTCTTTTAAATATAACACATACATATTTGCATACAACGCAATACTTACACTTTTTATTTTGCTCTTGCTCCTGTTATTAATTTAAATTTTAAATAATTACTCATAGTTCAATTTTTTAATATACCATAAGATATTATAGTAAGGAAATGCAAGGCTGAATCAAATACTACTCCTACGCACAATAAATCACACCCTTGTAAAAACAGTCGAAACAAAAATTTAGAATGTCAAGAAATATTGACCCATCTGTTCCTTCGTTGAGTCATAGGAAGCAAGCGACAATTTATCAATCATTTACGGTAGGACGCAGGGTCGGTCGTAGAAACGAGTGCTTTAATAAATCTTTTCTGGGTTTGCCCATGAGAACATTATCTGCGTGATGCGTGTGGTCTCTTGAAAAATTGATTTTGCAATCGATACCTAACTTTTATCTTTAGATGTCAATTTGAACTTATGTAATGACATGGAAACATTACGTAAGAAGTTATTGCAACATTATGACAAAGCACCTTATGCATTTCATGACGTTAATCCTAAATTTAAACTAAAATTATATTTTGCTCTAATTGCAAGGTTTCTTATAAAAACATAAAAATATAAATAGTTAGCATAAAACATAAACTAGAAATAAGCTCACAATCACTATAGGTAGGTAATCTAAAAATATCTAGGTACTACATTATTAACACTATTATTATTTATAATTATTCACGAACTTGTTATAATTAGCGTACTATGTAGAATTATTAATAAAAACTAGTAAACCTCTCAACTTCTGGACAGTTCTTGTAAGCATACAACTTTGATGTTGCCGCCTTTAATGTGTTTAGATATAATTTCTAATGCAACGCGTGCTTTTACATAAAAATGTGTAAAATGATACAAACGATAGAGATATAAGTTTATTACATTAACAAATAGGTCAAACGCCTTAAATTGTTTTGTTACAGAAATTGTATGTGGGTAGGTACCTAATTATTCACTTTCTATTAAATTTTTACTAAAATAAAAATGTATAGGTGCCAATTTTAGGTATTTACGTACCTATCCATATACATAACATATAACATATCCATATAACAGGTCGTTCACGATAACTTTTAGGTGGTGTTCCTAAAATAGGTGGTGAAAACTTGAGAGCACGTAGAGCAAGTCAAACATGACGAAAACCTCCATATGTTTTTCTTTGTGTAAAACGCCCCCTATGTGAGATAGAGCCCCTTCAAATGTGCATTTTAGAATCGTTTTTATTTAATATTTCTTGAACCTTTTAAGATAAAATAAAGAAAATTGGCACGTTTACTATTATTTTAATATTTATTAAATTAAAATTATCAAATGCTCAATATTCAATTCGGAAGTGTGTCAAACTGTACAGGGAGTGTGTAAATATCACCCTAATTTTTTTGTATTTCAATTTTTTCAACTTTTAACAAGAAATTGTGAAACTTCAAAGTGTTCTACTAAATAAATGTACTCTTATCAAATTTCCATAGGACGCACCGTTTTCGAGTAAAATCAATTTGAATATTCCATTACATTAATAGTAAAACAATAATTTCGACAAAATCACTACTTTTTTCTTTTAAAATGTTTTTAAGTACCATTAAACTTTTAACTGTTTATAGAAAGACAGAAAATAATAACCGTGAAATCAGAAAAAAATTAATTAAAATTAATTTTAACATACCCTACAATTTTCATATTTTCTTATCCTCACCAAATAAGAATTCAGTCGGGAATATTGATGAGAAAATAAAGAGAGATGAGATATAAGAATAAACATGAGATATTAAATAAAAACGATTCTAAAACGCATATTTGAAGGGGCTCTATCTCCCTTAGGGGGCGTTTTAGAAAAAAAACATGGAGGTTTTCGTCATGTTTGACTTGCTCTACGTGTCCTCAAGTTTTGACCACTTATTTTAAGAACACCTTGTACATACAGTGGAATCCGCTTTATTATGATCACTTTAGGATTTGCAATTTTTAACAACAATAACCGGCTGATAACATTAAGCAAACGTTAAAAAAAACATTATTTAATTCAATTAAACAGAAACAACATAAGAACCTACATAAAAATTAATAAAAATCGAACAAGAATTTTATTTTAAAAATGTATCCAGTGTTGTTTGGCGTTTAACGTGTCTGACGTCTAGTAATTCCCGGACGAATTGTTCATATTCATGTTTTTAAGAATTTGTTTCTAGACGTTGAACACTGTAACGAAGAATTTTTAGAGCCCTAAAAAAGTGTAACAATTTATAATTGTTACACTCTAATTTAATTCTATTTCTACTTCAGCTATGTTCGTCAAAGCTAGTTATCTCTTAGATATGGTAAAATTGAGCGTCAATTTCAAGATTTATTTTATTTTTGAAGTACTGATGAAATATGCATTCTTATTATTACACCAAGCATACATTTTCTGATTTTATTGAATATTTCTCAATCGAATAATTATTTTACTTTATAACAAATTGTATATCGCAATATTTTAAATAAAAATTTGCAAATTAAAATTACATATCCATTTGACTAAACCTAAAATCTAATAAATACTTTATATTTCAGATTATAATCAGACAGATTATGCTAATAAACCTAGAAAGGAAAGGACAGCTTTTACGAAAAGTCAAATACGAGAATTAGAAGCAGAATTTAATCATTCCAATTACTTAACCAGATTAAGAAGATACGAAATAGCAGTAGCATTAGATCTTACTGAACGACAAGTAGGCGATTTTTAAATTATTTTCATTAAATTATAACTCAAATATTATTAATTTACAGGTTAAAGTCTGGTTTCAAAACAGAAGAATGAAATGGAAACGTACCAAAGGTAGTAACAGTACAAAAATACGCCAAGCAAAGAAAACAATAAACGCAACATATTAATTTATATTTTTTATTGCCAAATATTTCTTCGGCCAAGTACATGTATAGATATTTGAGAGTGAAATTCATAAACTAAAACTCATTCTAATCTTATTTTGTTTTTGGCAACCAATAAACCATTTCTGTACTTCAGTTAAACATGAGATTAGAACGTTTTGTTTATAAATTTGAGCTTCAATGTAGATTTATAAATTTATAGTTTTTAATCATGTTTATATTAAATACAAAATGTGTAATATACCTAGTTGTTGGTATTAATTAATAAACTAATCGATTACAATTTTTCACTTTTAATAACTGTACTAGACTTGTTCTTAATTTTTTTAACTTTATCGAGACTTGCTTTCTTTATCAATTTTATATCACCACTATGTTTACTATCTTCTTCATCTCTCTCTTGTACGTCAACTTTATCTATACCCTCTGGTACGTCGGTAGGTTTAAACTTATAATCTATACCCATTTCCCTTAACTTTTGTAAATTATTATTCAGACGAACTAGTAGTTTTTCAGCTGTAATTTTATGTTTAGATTCGCTGATATTGTTATTTCTAATTCTGACTGCCTTCAATCGAGATTGCTTTGCCGGATAATTTTGCTTCGACCATTCTGGTTCTGCATGAAACTTTCGGTCTCGTACCGCGTTAGAAGAAATAAATTGTGCTAAAGAAGACGAATTTAATCTAGTTATAATGAAGTATATTATTAATACTAACCAACTATTCTTCTATTGAACATCAGGTAATTATTCATAGATTCCGCGGCAATTTTAGCCACTTTACTATTAAAGAACTCAACGAAGGCATAACCTTTGCTTTCCCCTGTCTTTCTTGAACGACATAAGCGTACTCTCTCTATTTTTCCGAATTGTTGAAAATAAGCGTAGATTTGTGGTTCATAAAATCCATGAGGAATATGTCCAAGATATACTATACCCCGCTGATACCTATTATTTTTTTTGCCCTTTTTCCCGTTAGCATTATCTAAAACCTTTCCGGATATTAGGTTATGTTTAACTATCTGCGTATTTACACTTACCTTAACTTTCTTTGTTTTGCCAACGGTCTTCTTAAATTTTTTTTGCGACTGTTTTTCTAATGCAATATGTTCTTCCATTCCTGCTTATTATTTAATTTAATAATATAATACAGGAACTATTAACTGTACAACACGTGTTAATGTAAATGCTATGTTGCCGTAGTTAAAAATTAAATCAAATATAAATTATTATATCTATAAATTATGTTTTGCTTTAATTTTAATTGAATTATAAAAAGTAACAGATTTAATCGTAATTATAGCAATTTCACATTATCTTTATAGTTTAAAGATTTTGAGAATTTTAATAATTATAAATAATAAATTTGGCAATGTTGTAAACAGAACTGTCAACATAATTTTCGTAAATATTCTTTTAAAAATAAATTTGTTCTAAGTATTTTCAAAATTTTTATGAAACATTATTTAAGAACAGCTTTGATTTCTAGAAATGAAAAATCGATCAAATACGTATATTTTTTTACAAGCCTACTACCAATTTTTCATTAGGGATATTTGTCTTGCCTTTGTTCTGTCATTGTCAGTTATGAAACGATTGATTTAGTGGAAGCGTTAAAATTTATTAAATGAATCCTTAGAAATATAAATGAGATAATCATGTGTGGAGGGTTTACTTGTTCAAAGAATGCTTTAATTTCTTTGAACATTTTATATATCGTAAGTGCAGTTTCTAGTCTCGTTAGAAACAAATTACTAACCATATTTTTTCAGTTGGTCTCATTTATTTTAATTGGGGTTGCAGTATATGGAAGGGCAGCTTCTCTTGTTACCAATTTACCAATTGTAGGAGGAATTCTAGTATGTGGAATAATATTGTTTTTAATCTCATTACTAGGGTTAGTAGGAGCTGTTAAACATCATCAGGTTATGCTGTTTTTTGTATCCTTTAACGAATTTGCATAACAAGTTAGAGAATAATCAAATTTTAACAGTTATGACTTGGTTACACGTAATAACGTTCTAATAAATACTGAATAATGTGGATATTCAGCAAGATCTAATGCTATCACAATAATATTGGATACAATCGCTTTATTTATTTAACATTTAGCTTAGCAAAGCTAATGAAGCTTGTGTGAAGACCGAACTAGGGTAATTAAGGTCCCCCCAGAGCTTTCCTCGAATTTTTGGGCTGTAAAAATTTCTAAAACTCAATTATATCGAAAACATTTATTGTCATTATTATTTTACAAGATTAACATTAATTATAAGTAAAAAATTCCAAATAATATCTTGGGGGAGTTAAATTAATTCAATCTTTCAATTGCATGTAATTGCCTGTCACAGTGCTGTCAGCACTAGAACTGAAGGAATGAACGTATCGTTTTTATTTTAATAGACTAATATTTGTAAATATATAAAATAATGGTTCAATTCTTTATTTTTTTTTTAGAGTTTTTCATTTGATTGTTCAGCTCAAATAATTTTTTACTTTATTTTATACCTAATTATTGTACATTGTACTCTTTATTTTTGAAATTCTTTGCATAATTCGATGCAAATTTCTTATATTTTGCAATTTTGCTAATTAGTATAACTGTTGCTTTCTATGTAAATGGTAACTTTCTCCATAAAGATCAAAATATCAAGTTCAAAAAGTCGCTATCACAAAATCAAAATATGAGCACATATTACATGGAATTTAATTTATGAGTGGAACAACAAAAATGTTGAACTTTGTTCAAATAGGAATGAAGATGATAAATTATCACATTTTATATTATTAAATCTAAAAAAAAAAAATGGTCCTCTGTTAAGAGGAGATACACAGAGGTAACGATATAAATTAAAAATTTATCGGATTTAGGTACTATATTATTTTCTTTCCATTTTTAAGTTGTTTTTCTAATAATTTTTGATTCGGTACATGTTATTTCATTCGTAAACATGTAAACTTATGCAAATATACTATTGGTATTTCCTTAATAATTTAAAGTATATGGTGATTTTATTTTTACTGTTTCTGATACAATTTTCTGTAGCATGTGCATGTTTAGGCGTCAATATGGAACAACAAGAACAATTGGCAGAACAAGTAAAAAATAATAAATTTATTATAATATTAATTAGCGTAATTTGTATTATTTGCACTTGCAGGGGTGGGGGCAAGTTGATAATGATATAAAAATGGAAGTACAACAAGTATTTACGTGCTGTGGTTTTGATACCAAAAATTTTATTGATTATCCAAACATGGATCATCCAAGTTGTTTGTCGATCGAGGTAGGTATTTTTTAATATCATTACCCTATTATGAAATATGTAAAATATTAATTCATTTAATGTTTAGCCCAAGTGCTGTCCTAATCCTGATATAAAAGACTGCCGTTGTCCTTCTTGTATGAGCAAATTGCAAAGTACAATTAATTATGCCTTCAAATTGTGTGGTTGGATTGGATTATTCTTTAGTTTTACAGAGGTAAGAGTAAGAATTAAACAATTTTGTAATTTGACTGTGTATAATATGTGTAGCGTCCTATATAAAACATTTACTTACAATTAATAAATTATAATATGAAAATCATTTTAAAAATTCTTTAATATCCTAATATGTTCTGGTGTTTTTGCTTTTTTATGTAACTTGTTTGTTTACTTGCATATGTTTCTAGTTTATATTTCGTTATATTGTGTCACAGAATCATGGAACATCCCCCTAATTTTGTTTTTTATTAAGATCAAATTTTCAAATTTGTTACATATATAAATGTCAACTTTTGAGATAAAAATTAAGTTTTTTTCACTTCTGGTTTCGTCGGAACTGACAATAATTTTCTGTTTCGATTATTACCTAAATTTTGATTATTTTTAATAATTTTGATTTATCGACATAATCTTATTTATAATTAGTTTTTCATAAATAGTAACAGAAGCATTTTGAAACAATGTTTAAATTTCAAATATGATCTGATTCAATTTTAATAAATTAATAAGTAGGTAATAATTATGTAATCTAATAAATATAACATTAATTTAGTAATGAAATTGAAAGATTATAGTTTTGCTAAGGGCATAATTTGTGTTAGTCAAACTTTATGTGCATGTTACAGTTTTTGGGAGTATGGTTAACAGTGCGATATCGTAATCAGAAAGATCCTCGAGCTAACCCCAGTGCTTTCCTTTAGTCACATCTCTTCTGTATATAGTTGGTGGGTCTAACAAACTAACATTTAACATTTGTAATTATATTTAAAATTTGGCCATTTAATTCATAATTCGTATGTGGCAGTCGGGTGCAAAATTAATGTCGCGAATCACGAGCATTGGGCAGACAATAAATGGCAAAGTGAACAAATCTACGAAGAATATTTACAATAAGCGAGACAAATTACATATACAAAGTTGAACTTTAAACGTTCTAATCATAATTTGTTTGTTGTTGCGTGTATCCGCCTATTGCTCGCGATTAGCGACATTAATTCTGCACCCGACTGTACATATCTATAATTTTAATTTAAAAAATATTTAATACCTAGCTATTTTTGTGTGCTTATCTATCAAATCATATTGAAAATTATGAATTAAATTTGCTAGAGAAGCTTTAATGTTTTGTTTAAGCGAAAAGCTTTTTACTTTAATTTATTAATTTAATAGACGATTTCGTATGTGGTTTTAGCCACATTTTATTTCCTATAAAGAAATGAAAGTATATTTAAGTAAAAAGTTTTAAATGAACGTTTTTGGCAAATAAATATGGTATGTGTAACATAAGAGGTTTACAATAATTGCACCAGTAGATATTGAATGTAATTATCGTCTTCAAAAGTATTAACTTATGACTAAAAATTGTATCATATTACTTATACAATGTTTGTGAACATTTGATATAGTTATTAAATATAATAAATGTTCGCAGCTTTGTATATTTGAAGATGACAGTTAAGTTCAATATATATCTACCATTGCAATTATTGTAAAAGTCTATTATTTATGTAGGTATAGTGACACTTAACAATAGTTCACTATCAATTTCCATTCAAACTACAGAACTCAAGATCTTGAAAATTTAAAGTAACGTAGATAAATAAATGTAGTATATTTTAATCATACCTAAAAATTTCCTAAAACATTTATGAATACTATTAAATTATTCAATTTATACATAGAGATTAATATTTTTGTAGCTTTCCTTAAGTTGACGTAATTCAATTTTATAGGTAGTTGGATTGTTTCTGACAAGGCATTATCGTAACTTATCAAATCCCGATGAGAAAATTGCAACTGCCATCTTTCCGAACAAGAATTTCACATACTAGTCAGTTTCGTATATGTCGAATTGTGTATACCAAAGAATCACTATTCGAAATTTTCCGTTTTTTTTTGTATACGTACGGTGCGTTATTAGTTTTTTTTTAATAAATTTTTATGGTCAAATTCAGTAATGTGTAATTAATTTTAAGATCGTGTATTAAATGTAAGTAATTTATTTGATTATAACATATAATGATTTAAATCATTTTAATATTTATAAACATTGTAGTATAGCTTTGATGAAAAATTTGATTCTAAAATAGATTAATTTAACCCAGCATTTTATTATAGCTTTATTTTCTATAAAAATTCGCTAAAAATGAAGACACAATTTGAACTAAGTAAAAAATGTTTTGTGGTCATCTTTTGGAACTCTTATGACTGATTTCACAAACGCCAGGTAACTTTATTCTCCCATTACTTCTATGATAACAGATTGTTGGAACAATCGTATTAAGTCATTTAGTACTGAACTAAATATTTGACCCTAAATCGGGCATTAATTTAGTTCAAATCTTGTCTTTACTTTTTTTAAATAGGTATCTTTGAGATCTTATTGAGATAAATAGTGTAGAATAGCCTTTTGTTTAAAGGATGCTGCACCCTAAACACTGGCGATTGAGCTGCTTAAAAAAAATGCAATATTCTTATCTCGAAGAACTCCACAAATCTGCTGAGTTTTGTTCAAATCTTAATTTCCTGATTGCCTGTATTCCCTTGTTAGAAATTTAATCTTCCACATCATATACTAACTAATATTGACGATAATCCAAGTAGGTACTTATTATTTTTTTTTTAACATGTTAAACCAGTTTAACAAATCGAACAAGCTATATAAGTACCCACTTCATCATCTTGGTACAATTCAACATTTTTGAAGTTTATAGCTGGGAATCCATTTGTTGCGATGTAGCATATCGTATCACCGTTGCGTATTCTTGACTGATACCATACGATACAGAACACTATCTGACTACTTGATATTTTGATACTCAATGAAGATACAGAATGCAGAAATGCAACAAATGAATACTCAGCTTAATATTCTACACCAAAGTTAAACTACAATGTTCAGATATGCACTTGCACCTGTTTTTACATAGTAGATTAGTAGAACACCAGTAACATTATAATTTTAAAGATAAACGTTATTTGATAAACGTTCTAGATTAAAATATGCCCTATAAAAATAGTAGGCTTTTGTTTTTTAAACGGTGTTATTTCCAAACTGAGTAAATACAAATTTGAGTGCATATAAATTTAGTTCCCTATTTAGCTTGTACAATTTATATAAATGAATGTATATTTTTAAGATTAAGGGAAACATGATGAGTTAAAGTATTGATAAACGATGGAACCAGTTCTTTGAAGGCTGTTATTCAATGCATATGTAGATATTAGTAATAATGCATGGATTGAAATAGTTTAAAAGTTAGATCTATTTGCAGTATTTATCTCCAAAATTTTCCATGTAGGTATAGCTATGGAATGATTAATGCTAATGACTATTTTGCCTTTGGATAGAAAATAAGTATTATTTGCAAAATTTTAGATTTTCAGATTTTGCATAATACATTGGCTCCAATGTCATGTCCATTCCTTTGTAAAATAAAATATGTAAATACGTTTAAAAAGACATTTAAAAAGGTTAGTTGAAAGTGAAGGTAGATTGTACATCTATTAAAACTTTAAATGCCATATTCTATAAATTGACATAACTGCAATGATGCTTTTCTATCCGAGGGCAATATTGTACCACTAAAGTTATACAGGGTGTCCATATTGTGAAAGTAAGTAAATTAATAAACATAATTTAAATAAGATGGTAGTTCTTGAAAACTTAGTATATTTTGTGACACTTAAAAAGTAATGTTATATGGAAGCCCTGTATATATTAAAGTTTTATACTTTTAATCCTTCCTTGAATGATTTTAAAGCATTCCTAAATTTAATTCAGTAATTTACTTAAATTTTAAATGTATTATATTTTCTATTTATTTAAGTCATGACTTTGTGTGCCATGTTTGTTTAATACTAAAGGCACATGCGCTTTGCATTTTTATATAATGTAAAGTAAATATTAAAGTAAGATTTCGACTAAATTGTGTTGAAGGACTGTTCTATAAAAATCCTTAGTAGTTAATCTTGTTTACTTTAAAATGAATTCCATAAACAAAACTGAGAATAAAGTGTATTAATAATAATTATGTGTATTGTATAGAATTAAACTAAATGACTATTATAACAGCGTAGTAAAACTATTTTAAAACCATAAAACGTTATTACAGTAGGAATAAGAAATTGTAATTTATCATCAATTTGACAATATGCTATCAATAATTAAAACAATAACAAATACCTACAGCTTTTTAATTTAATAATAATATCTTGTTTATTATTAAGTACCTATTTGTATATCTATTTTGTTTGATACCTACAAGTTTCATTATAAAATAAAATTGGCAAGTGAAAACTGACTTTATCTGCTCTTTGCGAAGGTGGTTGTAGCCATAAACACTCAACAATGTAGTTAAATCGAAATTACCCTCGCCATTGAATTGGCCTTTGTTTAGGAAATGTCCCGAGAGGAAAAAGAAAAGTCATGACTTTACTAACCAGATTGCGAAATTCGAATATGTATAGGGTTGTTTAAAAACTGAAAATTTACCTAAATCTTACATATTCGTTACATTCATTTTCTTACATATTTTGGTATTTTTTAGATTAGGTAAATAATTTTGCTATTGCCAATAAAATAATTCAGTTATTGATATTGAATTTATTTTACAATAATTGGTAAAATATGTTTACTGTTCATTGAAAAATAAATGTCTAATTAATAAAATTCATGGAAATTATTGAAGATTTGAATGGATTTTTAACAATTTTAACCACAAACTACAATTGGCAATTCCAAAATTGAAGGAGTCTTCTACCGGCGACTGGCTAAATGAGTAATATTGGTATGACTGATAGCATAATATTGTAATTATTTTTAACAATTTGTGTGAATATGATATGATGTCAAAATAAACTGTACATAATACAAATTGTAGCGCGTATAATAGGTATGACAAAAAATGACACATTACTTGGTTATCCACATTTTATGGCATGATTTTTTTGCCACTTTTGGCGTCGCCAAATGTAGATAAAGTACATAATCAATAAAAGGGTTTAAATTTGATGTTCTTGCTAGGCAAGCAGTTGTGGTCCCTCTTCCAATCTAAATCCAATCTTCAATCGGTGGTTGAAAAAAATTGTTGGCCGCCTTTCAAAATAGGTATAAGGAAGTGTATCATCTTTCTTCTTAATTGTTTGTAGGCAGGTACCAATTTCTAAACTATTTTTAAATTCATCGCTAAATTATTTTAATTAAATTGATTGTAACGCTATATATTCTGAAAACAAAACAAACCATTTTATGCGTGGTTTAATTTAAGGAAATTAATAGTGTATGGGTACCGAACTCTATAAAACTAAATAATATAGATACAAAAATTGATCGGTTGCGGTACCGTTCCGCTTTTTGTTATTGTTTTACAATTTACCGTTAAAACTCACAAGAAATATAAATTATTTGTGCGTTACAGGGTGTTTCATATTATGTAATGCGAAAAACTTCAAAGGACGATTTCTTGTCGAAAATTAAGGGGAGGGCCTTTCATATAATTTTTTTTTCGAAACCTACAGTTTACGAGTAAAAAAATAAAATAAGTGATCGTGCACTACAGTGAAACTTGGAACAAAAATTCCGATTAAATTAGGCAGATGAATCATTTCATCATTCTTCTAGATTTCTCCAAATGCGAGAAATGAAAACTTAATTTTGATACCTTTCCTCTTTTGTCACCTAAAAAGAGATGTTTTAGACAAAAACGTTATTTATCTATATGAAAGGATTCCCTTAGTTCTAGACAAAGAATCGCCCTTTGAAGTTTTCGCATTATTTACGAAACGCTCTGGTGTTAATATTTAACGAAATTAAAACGGAAACTATAAAATAAATATTTATTAATGCACTCATTGTTTGTGCATACAATTTAATTGTAATCGCAAAATTTTTAATTCGCTATTAGAAATGATTTGAAAAGAAAGGAACATTATAAGGGTAATTTTTAAAAATCTTATTAGCTTCTTGATGTCCAAGAATCGAATGTTGATCGACTCCGTTTTGAACGCCGTAAGCCTCGCCGTTCGAATAATATATTTTCTGATCGTACTGTTCCTTCTCTGCATTAGCTTTATCCACGAGCTGTTTGGAATCGAATTGTCCTTTTTTCTTGTTTTCGATGGTGTGAATTTGTCCGTTATCGTGCCCTCCTTTATAAGACGAGCCCGACTTTTCGCCGTAGCTTCCTGATTTTCCATCAAACTTGTAATCGCCACCCTCGTCGTGCGCTTCATCGTAAAATTCCTCCGTTTTTCCATCCTCGTCCTTATGGTGAGAAGTTTTAAATCCTTTTATAACGTGCCCTTTTTTGTGCGAAGACTTTTGATTTTTTTCTCCTCCCTGTTTTCCTGCAATAAGACGCGAATTGATGAATACGACGATTGTACTCAAATACAAACTTACCCTCTTCGTTGTAACGTTGATCGCCGTGATATTCTTTTTCGTCTTCCGAAGATTTTTTCTCAGCTTGCTCGGCATTATAATAGCCCGAATCGCCTTTGCTTTTCTGTACGCCAGAAGCATCTTCATTAAAACCTGCCTGTCCTTTACTACTGTGACCACCCTTTTTACCACTAGCTTTTTCAAAACTACCGTCGTCCACCTCTTCGTTTCCTTCACTATATGCTTGTTTATCCACGTATTCACCACCCACACCTCGACCATATAATGGAGGTATTGCATCTCCAACGAAACCACTTGCACCATACGTTGCACTTAAAGGCGGATAATAATTTCCTTTAAATCTTCCTAATCTACCAAAATCACCCGAATATTCCTCAAAATCCCTATCGGGATAATATCCACCTTGAACCATATGATAACCGCGAACGGGAATACTAGATGCGTCTGTTTTCATTACATCTTCCGTTTCGTACCGATATTGATATAAAGGTTTTTTTATATTATCCGCAAAAGAAAAAGTAAAAATAACAGTAATTATAAAACAATTTCTATACATGATTGTGTTACGTTCGTAAGTCTGTAAATAAGTGAATTAATGTCTAAATCTTTAGGAATTTATAGTAAAATTTGACGTGGTCGATTGATTTAGGTTTTTGTGGAAATATGCAGTTTATTTAAAGGATGGGGTAACAACCGCTAGTAATTTGACCTTAAGGTTGTAATTGTTTCAAACTGTTTCAATTAAAACCGTCCCTGAACGCGACTCGACTATTTAGTTCCGGATTCACACTTAAATAATGTATTAAATATGTTATATGGTAATTAACATTGGGCAAAGATTCAAACGTTTCCTATTTTTTATATCAACTACTTATTGTTATTGTTCTGTAAAACTTTAATAGGTAAATACCTTCTTACACATATATAGTAGGTGGGTACAGTCAAGTTCATATGTTTTGTTCCGTCGCCTGTGTTAGTTTTTATCGTAAATGGCTCAAAAAAATATTACTGTCTGTTTTTATCTATTATCTGACGTGTCCCTTTTTATAATTCAAAAACAACTGCTACCCTTTATTCCTTTTGATCCTCTCTTGTCGCTCGTCGACCTACGATCACGTCTCGCGGGACAAAGCATATGAACTTGACTGCACGTAGATAAATAAATGTTTAAACGTCGATGCAAAAAAATAGATGGTAACTATTAATAACACTTTTGTAAATGACATTACATATTCTTTTACATGTCGATATTATTAGAAAAAGGTTTTTTCCGCAAACACTTTTAAAGTACCTAGGTAAATTGTAATAAATTTTTATTTTATAGCTGGACCTATACATTGAGTAACATCATTGAAACTTCTATTTATGTATTTTTCTTCTTTCATAGCGCAACAGCCCTTTACGAGCCTTGGTCTTTTCCAGACTTCCCTTTCCAACTCACGCATTCTCCGAGCTTTAATTCCTATTTGCTGCAAGTCTTTTTCAACTTTATCAATCTCTGCAACTACGATGCGCTGACTAGAACTAGATAGTACATTTTCGGACTCGCAAACATGGAACTGGAGTATCTTATCGCACGCGCCCCGCAAGGAACCTGTACGTTTTGTTATAGGACACAGGGATTACGGAGTGGGTGGAATAAACGACCAGGGCGAGCACAATAATCCTTTCAGGCCGCAGTGTGTCCGGAATTCTAGAAATAAACGGGACCGTTGGAAGTTAAAAAATAAGCTTTATTAATCAATCTTGTTTTTGGTCTTCCTCTCTTCCTGACTCTTTCTGGTCTGCCAAACATTGTCTTCTCTGTTGGGTCGTTTTCTGCTCTTCTTACGACGTGACCAATCCAACTCAGACGATTTAGTTTCACAGATTATATTTTATATACTATTCTATATAATTCAAAATTGTATCTCTTCCTCCATAACCCGTTGTCACATATTTGGTGTTTTTGGCTATCTCTTCTTCCGGAGGAAGACCTATATCGTTGTTTTGATGATCTCCATTTGTGTCTTCGCCGATGGTAGCTGGCATCAATTCTTAGTTCCTTTGTTCGACTTTCTAGTTGAGAAATTTCCTATTCCTCTATTTCCTGTTCTGGCTGTAATTTCGGCTTCTTCTACCGCGAAAGAGTAAAATTTAAGTAATGTTTTTATGATTTTGTCAGTCATATTTGACAGGATATCCAACTAATCTCTACTTGTTGCTAACATAAAACGCGCAAGTGTTGTAAAAACACGGTTTTCAAAAATTCATCGGCCACTTTTTTATCAGCCAATTCCCGCATTTTTTTAATTTTTCGTTCCTCTGAATCTGTAAATTCGTTAAACAGCCGTTTTTTCAACGTAGAATATTGCTCTTTTTTAGGTGGGTCGGTAATTAGGTCAGAAATTGCTTCGGCAACTTCCGAATCTAAAGAGCCTAACACGTGGTGGTACTTTGTTTCTTCGTTTATTACCTATTTGTGTTATGAAGAATTGAGATTTCACTTGCATAAGCCAAACTTTTGCATTTGTTTTCCAAAATGGTGGGATTTTCATCGCTACTCTTGAAATTGTTTTTGGTTCCACCATATTTCTTTGTCGTGGGTAACCAGTTATGGATGTAATTGTTTATTTGACCATAAGCCTGCGCTTCAATATAATAATTTTATTTCGTAACTTGTACACGCTTCAAATATTTTTTAAAATTAAATTATAATCTATCACCTTGTAAAACAAAAACGCACACCATTATTTCTGTTTATTTATAAATTTCTGATTTCCGGCAAAAGATCACAAAAAATCTGACCGCGCGTAAGCCTCGGTATCGATTTTTCATGTCGCATGTCAAAAAACTCCTTTTTTTAATTTTCTCGAAAGAAATGCGTGTTTTGAAAAATAATACTTACGAGAGAAATTTATAAGAATTTAAAAAAAAATTATCATTTTTTTGCGATTATTTTGAAAACGATGCGTCCTATCAAAAACTTTATGCAGATTCCAAAACATATTTCACATTAACGATCCGATGAGTAATAACGAAGATTATAATTTTTCTATTTTTTTTGAACGACCGCCATTTTGAAACATTGATTTGAAATGATTTTGATTTGGCTAATTAACGAACTCGTCCTTCGTTTTCGTAAAGACAATGTGCTGTCCAAATTTCAGCCTCCTACGATCAAAATTGCGATTGGAATCGTCGCCACAAAGTATTGACTATAAATATATATATGACAGACCCAAAATGAATGTCCTGTATTTTCGTGATCTAGGGGTTGAGATCGAAGAAAAGTCAAAAGGACACGTCTGGGTCCTATCATCAGACAGGCTGCAATAGCTTTATTTTCTATGAACATTCGCTAAAATAAAAATAAAATTTAACTTAACAAAATACAGCATCGATCATTACTTACTATTAACAATTTAATTTGTCCAAAATGTAACCAATTCTGTAATTATTAGATTTTGAGAAAACAGATAATTTTAAGTGCTTATTTGCAATTGCTTACAATTCAATTTTGAGTAAATATAGGTAACTTACTATAATAGGATAATCAAGAATAATAATATTTTACTATTAATGACCGACGATATGAATTAAAATAAAATTTTCAATTTCTTGTCAATTTACTGTTTAAATATTATTCTTTTAATATTAGCAATATAAACACTTTTATCTTTTGAGAGGTAGGTATTTTGATTAAAATCTTGAACTTCTGAAGGAGCATATCCTTAAAATAATCGCCCATTTAAACATTTGCTCGTAACAGATTGTCGATTTAATTTTTCAGGCAGTAGAACACGCCAGAACGAATTCTACAAGTATTAGGGCGACAGAAACGTATGAAAAGGACGATATTGCAGTCCTGCGGGCGGAAAACAAAACACCGATCGCAGCGCCGTTAGTAAGATGGTCGATGTCGAAATTACAACTACAAGTCGCACCCTCCTTCATTATTTTAATTCCATTCAAATAGTTAGTCTTGTTTGTCGCAATTTTTCATGATATCTTCATAATATCCTACTAAATAAAATGCAAGGACGTTGTTAGTGAAGAGTTGAGTGATTTTTTTAAATAGTACTGCATTGGGCGGGGAGTAACCATAATGTCCGTATCAGACGAAGAAAGGGACGAGTAAGTTCTGCCTGCACTCGCTTTTATATAATAATTATTATTTTAGACAAATACGTCGATAACTTTATTATAATTAAACACGCATGCGTTTTTGTAATTACATCAATATGTTCGTTCAGTGCTATTTCGTTTATTAAATAATAATAGCCAGTTTTAAAAATTAAATCGATTGTATAACAACAAAAGTTGTTGTTGAACATATCCGCAAACTTTAATTAAATAACTCAACTGATGTAGGTAATTGGTAGATTCCGTTAAAAATAATTAACAAATTCCCAACGTTACGGTTTATAATTTTAACGTAGTAACATTTAGCATTGGGTAGTCTTAATGATTATGGCAAACAATGTTAACAAAATTAGGTTCTTATAGTTAATCATGTTTCCTTTATATCATATCTATCTAGATATAAATTGTTCGTTAGACTCATCGATAGGTTTTTGCAAATCACATTACTATTGTATTTACGTTTACGTATTTGATATTTTCTGATAGGTGAATAATACCTGTCACTACATCCGCTGTTCGTTACTATGCCAACAAAAAATAATGATAGAATATAGAGATACAGAAATTACTAAATTGCTTTGATGTTTAATAAAAAAAAAGTTGCAATCTCATTTATTTATCATGATATTTAATATACACCAAAACTAAGCAAAAAAAAAGAGTAAAAGTAAGCAAAAATTTCTTGTTTATCGAATATTAATCCCTACAAATATTTCAAAATATATTTTTTAATTAATTGCAAAATCTAATACTACGTAATTTTTTTTGAAACGCGATTTTAACATAATATATCATAAAAGAAATGTGAAAGGTTATCGTCGCATTTTCAACGAAATTGTACAAAATTTATTTAAGAGTTTTTACGATTATTGCCTATATTCGTATTTTAATACAAAACCAATACTCTATTTGACATACAATGATGTCGATTGATTGATTAATACAACAAAACTTTTTTTGTTTTTTCTATGGCGTCCTTACAAAATCAAACGTATCGATCATTCTCTAAATTAGATTGGCACATATTCTATTTTTATCTGTTGATATGTAGATAATACTATAGTTGGATTCGATCTAATTTTGCGGCCGAACTTGCGCAGTCTTTGAGTGTTTTTCATGAAGGTATATTATAAATATTAACATTAAACATGTACATTCGAAACTTGTGTTGATCGCTCATCCCTACAAAGCAAGGAAAGACTGCAAAGGTCACCCGCAAAATTAGATTGAATCCTACTATAGGTATCGTGCATTAATATTTATCATATTAGGGTAAAGTTGTCGAATACATGCGCATGGCATAATATTGTATTACACATGCATCATATCTCACAATCAGAAACTACTTTCCCAACTATTTTTTATGGTCATTCTATTTTTTACTTTTAAAATAAATTACTCGAAATTTTGTTTTTTCGTATGTTGAAAACGGATCCAGTTAGTCGCCCGTTTGTTTTATTCGACACATACTTAAAATAATAAGTTATATACATTTTGTAACAAATAAAACGTATTATCTACGTTGTTCCGTTCCATTCTACATGCGCATCTTCGTTTCTGCGTATACAATTGTTGGCCATAAAATTTCACAACCAAATTTATAACTTTGTATGCATAGAACAGTGAAAACAACTGTTGAGAGCACGGATGGACACGGTAAATATTTTACAACGTTGCGTCCAACATTGTGCCCAATATTGTCCCCAACAAAGTCCCACACAATGTTTCCGAACAATGTGTGCTTGGAAACAAGGCCTTAAGTGTAGGTACAAATATTTTTGCCTAATATTATCCTTATACCTATGTATGTTTGGATAATATTAATATATCGATGGCGTTTCGACAGAACATCTTAAGCGCCATTTTGTTCGAAAATGAGTTGTTCTGACTATCTTATGCATTTAAGGGAAAAACAATTTGGTAAAATCTGGTAACACCATATCAATTTTTTTCACCAGAAAAATCGGTTTGTATTTCCGTGAGTGCGTGGAAACCAGGATTCTGATATAGTATTTAATTTCATGAAGAATGCCAAGATTTTGTGCGGTTTTTGACAACTTGCTCAAGATCTGCTGTTAGATATAACGTTAGCGTGACGTACTTGAAAAGCCTAATTGCAATGAATTGTGACACGTTGCTATACGTCCAATCACCGTCACCACAAAAAGCAAAGTACGAAAATAATGGAAAAAAACAACCATATAACTAGTGGTTACGGCACGTTTAATTTTCTGTGCGTAAGTCGTATTGGTGATCACGCAAAATAGCAAATGCGTGTACTTACGCTGACCTGTCATGATGTCTCGTTCAAGCATAGTAACTAACCTCCGTACAATTACGTTTTTCACTCAAATGCATCGTAGAATAAATACGTTATTTGATACAAACGTGCCCCGCATTACGGTTTCCAGGAAGTATTTGTTTATAGTTAAGCTACAACACAAAATGAACGCTCCTGTAAAATTTGCTTTCTGTCCTTTAAGATGTTTTGTCAAAACGCCGTCGATATAATGTTAATATTAGGCAGTGTATAACGATATGTATGCAATGTGTCACCGGATTAACTTTGCGATAGGTATAAATAACAAATAATTTTTAAGTGATCATTTTTTTGAAACCCTGCTTAGTCCAAAACTAAAACACGCTATTAAAAAATAGTTTAAATAACTCTATATAGAGTGTTTTATTAAAAAATATTCAATAATTAACATCAGTAAACGACGATACGATGATACGATAAAATGTCATTAAAAGAAGTTGTTCAAAAATAACTATACAAAGCTGCAGAAAATTCGCTCAATTTTTTTAACTTTCAATTTTTTGCCATTTCTTAATAATTGTTTTCCGGTTCTATTTATCAAAGTTGAGCGATTTTTCCGCCAATTTTACACTTACTTTTGAACAAATTTTAATGACATTTTCTTGACATTTTGACATATTTATTATTGAATATTTTTTAATAAATTATTTCAACTTTTTTATAGTATGTACATTTTATTGACAGTTTTGGTAAAATGGTGTCAAATATTGCGCAATGATGTCTATGTTTGGTTTTATATTTATATCTTCAAACATCTTTTTAAAAAGATATTTGAAAAAAAAAAAAAAAATATATATATATATATATATATATATATATATATATATATATATATATATATATATATATATATATATATATATATATATATATATATATATATATATGATTGTTATATTTCTATCGCCAGTTGTAAGGTTATCCATTTTTTACGGGACAGCCTGTATAATTAATTGCAAAAGCATTTTAATTGCAAGTTCATTTAAGTATCGAGTGCAACCTTCAATCAACGTAAGTATAGTTAACTAGGTATTTCTTATATTTCTATCGATAAAATTGGTAAATACATATTTAATCAAAGCAAGTAAATATAGTTAAGGAATTATTGATTGCTATTCAAACGGAATTCTTGACAAGAACAAACTTTGTTAAAATTGAATCAGTATCTAGTTATACTAACTACTCGAAATCGAACTGATCGAACTGATACTTCTCACAATCAGCTTATATGTAATAACTTACGTTATTTTAAAGTAATATATTTTAAGTAATATGATTTTTGAATCGGCAAAATAGTTGAATGTATTTAAAACAAGTGCTAGTAATTAAAAGTTAATTTATAATATGGAAGTTGTAGAATGTGTTTTGTACGAACGAGGCCTGAAGATTGTTCATGATGCCGAAGGCCGAGTGCATAATAGTACACTATACACACTAAGGTGAAAAATGTGGCGTTACATTTCAGCCAAAGATTAAGATAGGTAATCGAGGTGCGAAACGCCGAGGCTATCTATAACCTGAGGCTGAAATAAAATTTCCACCCAATAAAGTACCTATACCATTTTATTCATAAGCGGTAGTTTTAAAACATAAAAACGATTAAAAACAGTTTAAATATAGAAATCGAATAAAGACTTGACACGATAACGGATTTCGCGGATTAAATCTTTTTATGACTGGTTTACACCGACATAACTTAATAGTTTAGTCCGGTTTAAATATAAAAAACCAATAATTTAAGCGATATTTAAATATTTGTACATTCACGAACGAACGATGCAAACAACCATTAGTGACGGGTGTCCAAAAAGTCTTTCAGTCTTGGTAGGCCGTAGAAAGATGAAGGCATGTCTTATTAGTTTAAGTCATTTCGTGTTTTGTTGTAGAAAGTAATCTTGTAATCATCCCGATGATGGAATTAAAACTCCAGTCCCCCAGTCGCCCAAATAAATCACGAAAGAAAGCGCAGACATTACATTATAGACAAATAGTACAAAGAAAACTAATTAAACTACTAATAAAAAAAATAATTAAACTGTATATTTTTATTGATAAACATTATTATTAAAAGGAAAATAAATGCTCAACAAGGATGCCTTTTTAATTAACGCATTCTTGAATTCCCCTTCGTAGATTATTTGAGACTTTCTGAATAGTCTGTAGTCGATTAATGGCGTTTAAATCTCTATTTTGTAATTCTATCACGATTTTGCACATATCTTTATATAAGTACCTACTTTGTCGTCGATATAGCCCCAGAGGAAAAAGTCTATTGGTAGCGAATTAGATAGTTATACTTTTAAATAAGATTGTTTTTGTTTATTGCTTCTTTTTTTTCATTATATATTGAAATACGATTAGTTGTTCATGTACGAGGGCAATAATCCTACGAATATAGTTCATATTTTAAGTGCACTTTGCGATACAAGTTTTTTTTAAACCACTTTAGGAGGAACAAAGATATTCTAACCTTTCTAATCACATTTTCCTTTAGGGGATTAATTCAAAAAACTTTATGTCTGATTCCCTAAAAATTTTATAATAAAAAAGGTACTCTTACCCACTTTCCATGAAATGAGCCATATTCGAGAAAATCGTGCTTAAAGAGTAATAGGTTTAACAACTACTAGTACATACTTATACAGCTACGCACGCCGTGTACTAAAGAGGGGCTTATTTTAAATTAGGGGACGATTTTCAAAGGGCTCTGACGTTTATTGTGGTTAGTAAATCTATGAAATTATTTTGAAATTCTATATTTATTAGGAATATAAACCATACATGATTAAAGTTTAATAAAAAATTAAAGTGTTATTTAAACAATTTGATTTTTTCCTTTCAACTTTCGGAGTGAATATCTCGACAGACGAGCGTCGTAGAAAAAAGTTTATAGAACTTAAAGTTTTATTTTGATATGTTCTATGCATCCCCGGAAGATTTCTCTTCATTTCTTAGACACCCTGGATTATAACGCGTTCCGAGTATTAGGGGTATAAAATATACCCTTAAAATTTCATGCCTGTATCATAAAGTGCAGAAGTCGGAATTATTTTTACACTTAGAACCTAGACTGATAACTCGTTTTTGAATTCTTGTAATCTAATGTAAGTAATAGAACAACTACAAGTACCTACTTATTTATGTATTTAATTAACTTCGTGTTTTTATATTAACCAAGATAACAATGATGTAAAAATAACCAAGGACATAAAAAATACATACATAGGTATGTGGAGCTAGACTAGAGAAGTGTCTTATGAATAAGGTGGAGCAAATTATGTTACTCATATGAATAAAAGTACACGAAATAGCACTTTTACTCGTAATATTTTGCTCATTTTGACTAACTGAGAGCGAAATTAAACACTTACTTTGACTACTTTTATTAATATCGTAAGTCAAAGAATTTCAATAATTGAAGTAAAAAAATTTGCTACATATTATTCGTAAAATCTAGTGTGTTTATATAAAACTTTATGTTAATTAATTTGACGACTAACGCAAAAGAATGCGCATATTTTACTTTCTTCAATTATGTACCTATATTTCACGTTTATCGATCAATCTGATTCTACAAGGCGATTTCAAAGGTACGTTGTAGGAACCGTCAACGAAGCCCAGGAAAACTGATCTAACAAAAGTCTTGGTCAACAGTTAAACAAGAAATGAAGAGTTAAAGTAGAAGACTCAACTTTTTTATTCTTGGCAATTTTGAAACACGGCACACTTTTCTATTTAAACGTTACGTACCCTTAATGTTGTGCAATAAGGAAAAAAAATTAACCTATAATTATTTATCATTTTTGACGACATATGATTATTTGATCAGTTAATTTGACGTTTTAATTAATTTATTTAATCAGTTTCTATAAAAACAACAATAATAATTGTCACAGCTATTTACCAGAAAACAAAAATACGGTAACTAGATAAAAATTTGTCATTAATTTTCCTAGGCTCTATTAACAGTCTTCTACAATGCACTATTCAGTTGGTGTGCCCACCAGTTGTGTTGGAATTACTCTGTATGTACATAACATCCTTGGAAATAATTAGGAACTTGCACCGTTTACTATAATCATTTTGTTTTGTTAACATAAGTGAATGATTCAATCAAGATATACTTATAACTATTCGATTACAATGCATTTTTAAAGCTGGCTTTCAATTGATAATTATTAAATAGATAGCGTTATCTATGTGTAATTAAACATTAATTGATATAATAATATGTAAATATTATAAGAAAGATAGGTTAGTACCTACATATCTAAATACCTGCCTATTAGATCTTGTAACGTGCAAAAATTTTACAAAATTTCCAAATTCGGTTACCTATAAATAATCAATCAATGTTTTTATTTATCTATATTTTGTTATCGTACAATAACAAGGTTTTTAACGGTTTATGAAAAATAATGTTGGCCTTCTTAGATATAAAAAGCAATAAAAACATATTTTATACTACATATATGTACAGTCGAGTTCGTATGTTTTGTCCCGCGAGATGTGATCGCAGGCCAACGAGCGACGAGAGAGGATTAAGAGGGATGAAGGGTAGCAGTTGTTTTTGAATTGTAAATGGGATTCGTCTGAAAATAAATAAAAACATTATACAGATAGTAATCTTTGTTTCTTGAGCCTTTTACGATAAAAATTAATTCAGGCGTCGGAACAAAACATATGAACTTGACTGTACATATATATATCTCTTTTTTAACTATAGAACGCACCAGAATTCACAATGATTTTAATTTGCAACACAATGGGTAAGCTTAATATTCTTTTATATTGCTTCATGTAGGAACTACGGCGTTAAAAGGACGTAATCCGCAAGAACGCAAATGGTGAACAATGCAACGTCCTCTTGTATAGGCAGTTTTAGCCTTGTTGGTAGATTTAACCGTTAAATAAGTTTAACTACAACAATAATAACATCTGCTTCAGCTTTCTATTTATAATACAGACTAACGGTCACTTCTGTATAAGTTGATCAATTGAATTTTCTAGTCTATTGAACAACAATAATGTTTCTTAAAATACATACGCAATTCATTCTATAAGGCATTCAAATTTTATTCCGATGCACGTCATCAATTTGTATTCAGTTGTATTTGTATTTGTAATTCAGTTCGATGTTTGGAAAGTAACATAATTATTCTACCGGTGATTTACCTACACGCACATTACACGGCAAAAAAGTCTACAATTTATTAGTAGGTATCCACTGTAATAATTCGAGACAACACCACTATATAAAACGTCATCATCTAGCAACGCCATAACGAGGGTATGAAGCGCCTGTGGCAAGTGTCTAACTTAGGTCCCCTAACCAAAACAATGGCAAAAATTTTAAAATACAATATAAAATAACGAACTTTTAAGTAGGTATATCTATTTATTTTACGTTTTTACGCCTCAAACCTAGTTGCACCCGTGGCGGGCGACTCTTTCGCACACTCTCGTTACGGCGTCGTGACATCGATAACCTTTTGTTAATGACGCGCATCGGAATAAAATTTGAATGGCCTTTATTATCAAATTTCTTCATCTAAAATATTACAAATTTTAAAATAATTTGAAGAAACTATAATTATAATTGCGCAAATAATTAATACCTACTAAAAAAAAAAAAACGAATTAAAGATAAACATAATCAAACATACAAAAATCATTTAAACGAAAACTGTTACGTTACACTTGAAATTTATTCTACCGTATCGGTTATTTTTCGCATCGATAGAAATAATCTACCTGAAGGTAATAAAACGTAGAGGTAACCATGACCCCCGTGTAATTCTGCACTACTAGCGATTCTTTGGTGGGTATGTATAGTTAGAAAGTTTACAAGCGTACAAGCGTTTACGTTGACAGTTTACGATCCGCAAAGATTAAAAGTAAAGTTAGTATTGGCGCGTCGAAATCTAGCGAGTCTTTTAAAATTTTTAATTTAATTATCGTAAATGTGCGCCGATGATTCATAATTAAAACGTAGTAGTATCGAGGTATTTTCTGTTTGTGGAATTGAAACGAAAAAAACGGGGGTGATAACGGACAAAACATTGCGTCACTTTTATACTATAATCGCTCAGCTTTCATTGAAAACGTTTAGTTGATACGCGCTCGTTTAACTTGACGTGTTTGTTGTTTTGTGGCGTTCAATAGACATTTAATTATTCGTGAAAACAGAAAATTTTAAGTTACTTACATTTCGAATAATGTTTGAAAATAAAGAAAATGGCAGTAGTAATCACGATAATTTCCATCATTACACTGATTTGTTAGAGCTTTCGCATAATGAACAAAATGAAAAAGAAAACACTAACTGCGCTAACCATAATTGCCATATCCTTAAAATTCGGTAATGTAAAACAGTAAACAACAATTAGATTTGCGCCAATTATAAGTGTTTATAATTATTTTCAGGTACCCCGATGGATCGGTCAAGCTTAGAAATCCGCATATAGAATTGATGGATCAAGATATCCTTTATCATTTGGCTTTAGGGAGTGGTTCTCACGATCTCGTTGAAATGTTTGGAGATGTCAAAGTGAGTATTTAAAATGCACATAATATACCAAATAACCATTTTTAAAATATTCTCTAAGGGTCGATTTTACAATATTATTATCAGATAAGTTAGTCTTCGAATAACCGCTACGGACACGTTTCTTGAGACAATATAGTTTTCATGGAAATTATCCGCGAATAATTTATCTGTAATTTATGTACTATATCTTGTCCAACCGAACGGGTCTGACGATACGTCATCATTAAAAAGTAACTAGATTGTTTATTTCTAATTCGGTTTAAAGTTCGGAAAGCGACATATTCTGTAGCTGATTTACCTGCGCACATATTAGATGGTATAAAGAAAGACTACAATTGATTAGAACTGTAAAAATACGAGATGCAAGGTGACAGTACTATCTGAAACGTCATCATCTAGTAACCTTTTATCGATGACGTGTCGCCAGGTCTCTTGGATTGGTCGTAGTTGTAAAACTAGCCCTATAACTCATCCAAACCTATATGATGTCACGTCATCAATACAAGGTTACTAGATGATGACGTTTCACACAGTGCTGTGCCCTCGTACCTCGTATTTTAACAGTTCTAATAAATTGTAGTCTTTCTTTATACCATCTAATATGTGCGCAAGTAAATAATCTATAGAATATGTCACTTTCCAAACTTTAAACCGAATTACAAATAAACAATCTAGTAACTATTTGTTGATGACGTGGACATCATATAGGTTTGGATAAACTATAAATAGTTTAAACTAAAAATGCTCATTATTGCCAATTTGTTCATCAGATATTTTTAAAAATTTAACAACTGCCAGCCGGACATTAATATGTGAATCTCTGTGAGGTCAAAAGGAATCACTTGAGAATTTAAGCGTTTATTTAAAATTTTTATATACCGAGTGTTTTATAACATGTAATTCCATAAATTTAAGTAAAAAAGAAGAAACGATAGCCGCCATCATAAGGCTTAAGCAGTTACGGCTCTTAATCAGAA
Source organism: Rhagophthalmus giganteus (assembly GCA_036326145.1). Lineage (NCBI taxonomy): Eukaryota > Metazoa > Arthropoda > Insecta > Coleoptera > Rhagophthalmidae > Rhagophthalmus > Rhagophthalmus giganteus. The sequence goes on along the minus strand of JARFJA010000067.1, from coordinate 18,908,590 downwards.
ATACGCGTTCGACGCCGATGACCGGCACGTCGACGTCGACGTTAAAGTGTTAAAGATTTTAAGTACAGTAAACTCTTTATATTCACGTATTCGCGATTACGACTGCCACGAGCTATGCGACTTGTTTACACTTGGCAATGTTGTATAATAAAATGAATAAGGTATATATGGATTGTAGTAGTGTAAGCGAGTACTTTCCTTAAAGTTCACTATTATGGCTTATTTCCTAGGTAAACTGAAAAAAAATAAAACAAAACAAATGCTATTCCACAGTAGCAAGATAATAATTTGTTTGACTCAATGTTCTCGAGTTGTGTTGAGTTCTGTCTGTCCTTTTTCGGTTTTATTTTCCTTACACCAACATTTTAAAGTGAACAATTTTTGTGGTATACATATTTAAGTTTATTTCTCTCATAAGTTGCAATTGTGCATGGAGACGTTACAATCCTGGTAGCAAAATCTGAAGTAGAATTATTGGTGCTAACAAGTGACACCAATTTTCGATTTTCAGATAGAACCCTCTGTATATCCTACTGCATTTTTGGATGCCCGTGTGAATTTTAAATAGATTAGCACAATTTTGTCAAGGAATGTTTAGACTGTTTTTCTACTTATTATGATAATTAAGAAAATAGTTAATGTGTTCCTTTTTGAGTTGAATAGTGAATAAATTTTAGGTTTGACGGTACCGTTGGATTGGTAGTCAAAAATTGTATTTATGTTGTGCTACTCGATAATACTATTTCAAAAAATTGACTTTTCGGTAAATAACTAATTTCGACAAATTTGAATGCTCCTAGTAACTAAATGCGTTGATTAGAAATGAAGTTTGTGTTTTTCTGTTATTTTTTAGGTAATTTATTTATTTATTTGAAGTAAATCGCAGCTCTCTGGATTAAAATCTGAACTTTGTCCTAAAAATTCGCTAAAATTGTGTTAACCTATTCAGAATTCACCCAGGATTCCGAAAATGCAATAATATACAGGAACTTCCATTTGAAAATCGAAAATTGGTGTCACTCCGGTCAAACCGAAAATCCGAAAAAATCGCACATATCAAAATATGGAATTTTTCGTCTTTATTACTTGTGCCGAGTTTCATTTTTTTAGATTGAAAAACAAGGAGCAAAAAAGAGGTGTTAGTGATCTAGTTGACACCCGGTATAATTATATGTAGGTGTAACAAAAGAATACTTAAATACTTTAAACATGGCAACATATCTAAGCAGTTTTGGCAGATTATCGTAAACGACAAAAAGTAAATTTTACATTTCACAAATTTTGTGTTGTAGCGTAGCTATAAACAGATACATTTTATGGAAATACAAATATTTTCATTTTTTCCGCGAAACTTACAGTTTTGAGTAAAAAACGAAAATAAGTGATAAGTGTCTACAGTGAAACTTGGAACATATCAATATTAACTGATATTTTATTGGTTAACAATAAGTAGCGTTGTCCGTTCTCAAAACTTGTGAACAACTGTTACAACTTAAATTAATGCCTCTCTTAATTTTCGACAAGAAATCGTTACTTGAAGTTCTTCGCATTATTTATGAATCATTTATGGATTACTTACGTACAGTTTAGATGTAGGTACTATCAAATCAATTTTCTAAGTTTATGTAGTAGTTATACAAATATTTAATGAGTTAGCAGGGAGAAAAGGCGTTTACGCGCTGCGCTCGGAGCTGTTTTAGTTAATAACTTAAAAACGAATAATTTTTTGAGTATTTTATGTCCTTGCGAAAGTTGTAAATCGAACTTTCGAACGAATGTAAGATTATTAAAATAGGGTCACTAATGTGAGTTCGGAAATGTAACGTTTTTAGGCTTAATGATATTTTGACGTCATAAAAAGGGGAAAGCACATAGAATTCGAGGTATTTTGATGTATCTAGGTATTACTCAAGGGAAAATCAATACTAAATGTGTGCAAAAATTTAGTTTTATGTGGAAAAAAATGCCACCCTGCCATTTTATTTGCGTTTTACTATTTTCGTTCAAATTTACTGTTAGCCTATAGGTATATGATGTTAAAAATAATAGAAAATAAATTAAAAATTATATTGTTAAGTATTTATTTTATAAAAGAATTTTCACAAGTGACAGGCATAACATTCTATTACATGTTATATTATATCGAGCTGTTCCAGATTTCGTATAAATATACCTACATATGAAGTTTATTCAATAAAACAACACGCTAACGCACACAAAGAAATTGTATGTTAGTGTTTTACACGACATACAGAAAAAAGTAATCTATAAAAAGGAGTATTATTGAAGATAATAACATTATTAAACCTAGATCTCTTTTTTTAACGAAACCTTGATGCCTGTCTTCTATAGGTAGATATTTGAATTTATTACGAGATTATACATAATTATAACTTACAACTCTGTTTATTAAGCCAAATACTAAGAAATTTGTATTAAATGAAAATGTATTCCAAAATTTTGCAAATCTTTTAATAAGATTGATTTCGATAAGAATCGCAGTACCTATTATACAAGGTATGTAACGACGAGTTTTAGTTAGAATATAAAAAAGTAATAAGAGTTGCTATTTGAAATTTTGGAAGTAATGATATTTGGTTACGCCCTTTCAATTTAAAATAATTTTAGATTTTTCCTTTTTGAATTGGATACCAACTTCCTTATTTTAAATGGAACACCCTAATTTTTATTATTTATTTGTATTCCAGAGACAATCGTACGACTTTTTGTTCCGACAAACATTGCCTCTAAAATTACCCCTTTTGGAATTATTTCATGTTTTATAAAAAATTGACAGTTGAAGGCTATTACAACTAACTACATTTCTGAGACATTTATGCATGAACAGATTTAAAATTTTAGATAAGTATTTTATTGTTGTAGTATGTTTTAAGATGTTTATTGATTGATGAAGTTGTTATCCGAAAAATATCAATATCTCAGTAATTTTAAATAGCAACCTACATTTTTCTCAATTCTATTGCATTGTACGTTCAAAATTTGGACCAGTATGTATTTATTTAGGTAACGAAAAATTATATAGATTTGTCTCACTTGAGTATCTAAATTAATTGTGACACTATTGTCGTAGGTAAATGTTTCTAATGAAATCAATACATTATTGATTAAGGACTAATATTGTAATATAATATATTATCAGATAAGTTTCAAGCAAGCTATTTTCGGAATATCTTCTATGAAAATATTGATTGAAATAATGGTTTCCATAATAGTTGTTCCGAAAATAGTTTATCTAATGTTTATCTGATAATTTATTGTAAGTAGGTATCTATAATATTGTAGAACCTGTCATAAATGTACATATTACCTATGTATATTTAGATACATATAATACTAATTTGAACCATCGCCTGTAGCTGTTTTTTGTTTTTATGGTTATTATTCAAATGCTTTTCACATATTTGGTATAAAAAGTAAAAGTTCAAAATAATAAATACATATCGATGACGTTTTGGCAAAATAGCGTAAGCGATAAAAAGCTAATTTTACAGGAGCGCAAATTTTGTGTTATGGCGTACGTATAACCACGAGCAAATACGTCCTACGGGAATACAAATCAATTTTTCTGGTGGAAAAAATCGTAATGTCGTTACCAGAATTTACCAGGTTATGTCTTTGTCTTACAATTAGATGCATAAGGTAGTCGGAATAACTCATTTTCGCAAAAAGTGGCGCTTACGATGTTCTGCCAAAACGCCGTGGATATTTATATACTTATGTATAAAACCGCACTAAATCGCGGAAAAGTCCAGCCGAATGTTAACGGTCAATTTCGAAGGCTAATGACAAGTATACTTGTGTTCGCCAAAAAAGGATTAGTTTAATTTTTTTTAATAATAGAAACGATAACGTTAATGGGGTAAACAAAACAGGTATTGTTATTTTCCCATATTTTGTTTCAATGAAATATGTCAATAACATTAATTTATTATAAAAAATATCCGTTATTTTAATATGCAACTCCAATATAAATGTAGATACCTATACCTACATATTTAGTGAGTTATTATAATACATAGCTATTTGTTGAGACTTAAATATTCTGTAAAGATTTAATCGTTGTTTGTAATTTAATACATACCTTCGCTTTGGGAAACGTAATCATGTTGATAATTGTCGAGACGCTCCAGACGAAGCATAATAAAATTTGTTACTGCTAAAGCCTGATTTTAGGTAATTGTATGCAGAAATTTTGAGAAACATGCTTTCGTAAAACCAACATTGTACTTTCACTGTACGTTCAAAAACAATATAATTTGGCAGCTAGCTTTATAAGATATTAATTCTCTCCGCTACGGGGCGTTTTATTACATATTGTTATTTACTATGAAGTTATTTAATAACAAATATTGCCAATATTATGCAACAATTTATATTATAAAAAATGACTTTTAAAAAGAAAAACGCTCTGTAGCGGAGTAATATAGAGCTTCGTCTTTCAGATAAGTGTAAGTTTATAAATATATGTCTTTTAATAACTTTAGAAGATTATTTAAGCTAAGGCATTGTAAATCGGATTGTGCATTACCCCCTTAAGGATAAAAAAGTTAAGCGTACATTTACATCATAAGCATGGCTTATGTGGCGCCCTCTGCTGAATACACCGCAATTTGATTATGATTTGTCTACTTCCAAATTTTTACGTTCATACATTCAAAAACATTAAACATCATATTGCGAAAAATAAATTTTTAACTTTAACATCCTATATCTTTTTTATTGTCAACATTTTATTAAGGCTTGTTGAGTCAAATTGTAATATTTTGAAGTCAAGAATTTGAAAATCTCTAGAAAATTATCATCATTTTACCTAATTATAAAGCAATAAACATAGTTTAATTACTTTTTAAGTAAATATTTATGAAATAATTTTATCTGCTACCAAATTATTCTCTTAATATGCAAATTTTAGAAGTTTATATCAACTTTTATGTAGATTAAATTAAACGATATTGTTTAGGCGCTCTGATCGAGAAAATTCGTTTTTACAGTTCGTTTGCATGGGGGGAACTCCTAAACGTATGGAACTGTTTGCTAATTTCATAATGGAAGAAATTGGTCACAAACTCCCAACAGGCACTACCCTTTTGGATATCAGTCAGTATTCTTACCGATATTGTATGTATAAAGTTGGACCTGTACTTTCTATAAGTGTGAGAATTCCATTTCAACTATCTCGCAGTGCGTTATCTAAATAATATTTTATTATAGCACGGAATGGGCGTTCCTTCTATAAGTATTCTTCTACATGAAATAATCAAATTGATGTACCATGCAAAAGTAAAAGATCCCATATTCTTTAGAATTGGAACATGTGGAGGTATCGGTTTAGAAGGCGGCACTGTTGTTGTTTCTGACGAGGCCGTAGATGCAATGATGAACAATTATTATGAAGTGGTACGAAGTTTATATATTTTTTATTTTTGTTTTCAATACAGCGAAAATACCTAAGTATATCGAAAATTGTTTTTCTTATAGTCGATGTTAGGTAAAATTGTAAGGCGCCCTGCGAAATTAGATCGCAAAATAGTAAGAGAATTGAAAGGTCTTGCCGATCCGGAAGATCCTTACGTTACTACATCTGGGAAAACGATGTGCACTTCTGATTTTTATGAAGGTAAGTTAAATTAAAAACAATTTTTAAAGGTAAGTTAATTTTTAAAAATTGTTTCTTAATTTAAAACAAATAGCAATTTATAACATTAGTTACAAATGAAAATGATTGTGTTTAATGATTTTCCACTATCGATAAGAGGAATTTTAATTGTTATTTACTTACTTACGTACATTTTAATCGTTCGCTTTATCAGTTTATATTTAAAATTATTTTTAGATTATCTCATTCACCGTATTATAAAAATGAATATACAGGATACGGTTATTTTAATTCGATATTCTCGATTTGATAATAATAAAAATAGGTCTGGTTTTGGAAATTACATGTGGATTAAAGTTAAAATACCTATTTGTTTAAAACACGTAATAATGGATAAATAATGGAAATTATTTATACATAGGTGTATTTTGTTGTTTATTTTACGCAGTTATGAATGCTAGAAACTAAATGTTACCTATTTGAACATGTGACATTACACGTTCAATATAGATATATCAGTCATATCATAATTATGAATTTTCCAACAATTTTTGAAAATGTCAGTTTTATGTGGCAATCGTAAGAAAGGCACTTTTCTAATTTCGATAAAATGAGCAACACCTATTTGAGAAAATCGCATTTTTAAAAAATTAGAGGTGTTATCTATCCAAATTTCAATACTTTTAGCGTTGCTATTTTCAAAGAAACTGATAATAAATTAAAAGTACCAACATTTCTATAATTTTTTTCTTACAGCATTTTATAAGAGTAAAACATCAACGATAAATTACCAAAAACAATTAGGTAAACATTAAATATGTGAATTTTGATATTTTTCAAAAATTTTCAGCAAATATTTACACGAAAAATACTTATGAATTTTCAATATGAATAGCACGTCAATTCTATTTACATCTCTGTACCTAAATTTCTTTTTAAAGTATTAATTAAAATTATTAAAAATTAAACTTAATTAAAATAATATTTAAGATACCTCTTAATATATTTTAGGTGAGACTTTCTCGAGTACTTATCGCCCGTTTTATCGAAATTAGAAAAGTTTGTGTCTTTGTTGTCTTAAAATGTTTGGGAAAACCGAAAATGCCGTTAAACATTTAAAAGTTGATCGACTACTAATCTTAATTGTCGATTTGGAAGGTTAGAGGTATTGCATACTTAGCCCCCCCCCCAGATGATGTCAAAAAATATATGATGGCTGTTTTAAAGATCTTATCTGCACACATATTATAAAGAAGATGGTATAAAGAAAGACTACAATTTATTAGAACTGTAAAAATACGAGGTAGGTGGTGACAACACTGTGTGAAACGTCATCATCTAGTAACCTTTTATTGATAACGTGATCGCCCGACACGTTGGATAGGCTATAGCGATTCATGTGAGTAGGGGCTGTCGCGTCGTAAAAAAGCATAGAAACTTTAGTATTCTGTTGACGTGATCGATAGGTCTTCTAGAAATTATCCAGCATTTTCTGAACACCTATGTATATTTCTTTTCCTCTACACCACGGACTACATTGTGCTGGTAAAATGCCCCTTTTAAATTATCAAATTGAAATAGGTGTATACGATAAGATTGATTATAAAATAGTGTCCCTTACGATTGCCGAAAAAAGCAAATTTTTATAAATTAGGTGCGGTAAAATTTTCAAAAATTGTAATTTAAAAGAAATGGACTATGGAGTTTTCAAGGCCTTGTGCTATTATATATTTTTTGTATTAACAAATTTTCTAGTTTATGCACTTGTAAATTTTAGTTTTACGGGCGATTTCTCTTTTAACCCCTTAAGTGGTTATGTCGTATATAATCGTCATGGTCTCTTGTATCGCGTAGCGCTTATGACGGATATATCCGCATCATGAATTTACTTGATATTCTTAATGGTTATGTCGAATATATACGCGTAATCGTTCCTAGTAATAGAGAAGAGATATGGGCATTGCAAGTTTCAACTTGTTTAGGCGCCGTGCTATTTACGATATAGAAAACATAACTTGGTGCGAGGAGTGTAAAACGTGCTTATGCCCAGCTCCATATTTTCAAATTTATCATACCAAAGAATAAATTCTATGTTTTCTAATTTGTTTCATTATGAATAAATATAATATTTCCCACAAAATATAAATATAATTACAATCCTATAACTTCTCCTTCCTCTTTGTAACCTTTATTTCAGTTTTTATAAGCTGTTATAAATATAAACTAAAATAATAAAGATTAAGTTTAATTTTTTTTCAACAAATGTCAAAAAATATTGTGCAGAATGTAAAACATACTCATAAGAAATAAATAAAATGAAAATGATGTGCAAAAAAAAAAATTTAATGGACATGACGAACACAAAATTTCATCTGATGGATATGACGAATATACACGATAGTGACAAAAATACGTGGCCACATCAAACCGCTTAAGGGGTTAAAAGCGCTGAAAACTGTTAAATTACCCTCGTCAATGGTCTGCAAAGTTTTAATTTTCTGTACATCCCTAAAAAAAACATCTACTATGTAATGCCTATTAATTTGAAAACCGTATAATGCAGGACAAGGGCGACTGGATGGAGCTTTTTGCGAATACACAGAAGCAGACAAAATGGAATATTTAAATCAGCTGCGTAGTCAAGGAGTAGTTAATATAGAAATGGAAGCTATACCGTTTGCTGCTCTTACGTACCATGCCGGTATAAAATCGGCTATAGTCAATGTAACTTTATTAGATAGACTTAAGGGCGATCAGGTACGTATGTAAACAACTGAGTCTTTAGATAAACTGGGGATCTTTATCCCATTACAGGTAATGGCGCCCAAGGAAGTTGCAAACGAGTGGCAAATTAGACCTCAAAAGCTCGTTGCTCGTTATATTAAACGTTATCTGCAAATGAAAGGGCGAATTTCTTTCGAGGGACACGGTTCTATGGCAGTTAAGAGTCCGCGACGTTTTAAACTTGTTCAACAGGAATCAGAAACTTTCGAATAATCCTGTACCGATTTAACAAAAATTGTGCTTTGTCAAAAATCTTTTATATACCTACTTAATACTATGTAGTAGAGTTTAAATAATCAAATTATTCAATTTATTATTACTTCAAAATAACTGCCCTTTTTACCAAAAGTTTTTGATATATCTACCTAATTTTGACTTATCAACGTTATAATTGTAACAATTAAGAATGTTTAAGTTTTTGAAATACCTACCTAACGAATAAATTGTCAAGTGCTTTTACAAAATTAATCTTTTTAATAACATTACCAAATTGCAGTTATCTGTATTTCCATATGTGTTCCGAACTATCGCTTTAAATGTGCATTTTCTATAAACAAAACATATCATAAACGAAAACTAACTAAAGATAAATGTAAGTTTTGGCTTGTTATTATTATGACTAATATTATACCGTTAATGTATTCTTATTACCTATAAATATGAAGGTAAATAATTGCTGTTAAAATGTATGTATAATACATAAGTATATTAATTAGATTAGAATCTGTGTGAAACGCGATGTTAAGTGCGATTTTTTTGACAATATAATAATTGACTATTTGTTAGCTTAGATGTTAGACAACGATTATAAATATGGTGATATATATATAAATCAAATAGCCTACTTTAGACTATTAAGTTGAATTGCGATGCACCGAAAGATGATTTTAGATTAGACGATTATTTAACATCGTGCAAGTAAACGATTGCTGATGACTTGTTTGTTAAATCTGTCACTGTTAAATTGTTATACAATTTACATTTATTTGTTACCTACTTGGAAGTGCATGTTCGTTTAGAAATTAGCATGTAATCAATTAAATAAATACGCATCGACACCTAAAAATTACGTTCTAAAATATGTATAGATCTATTAGCACAAATAAAGTAAACGTTTACAAAATTTCACCCAATCAACCCAATGTATCAAACAATAAGATTTATCTATACACATACATATACATATAATTTGTAATTAAAAACTGATATAATTGTCTACCGTTTTATTACCTATACATACTTTTGATAATCTCTGTGTGTATGTAACCTACATAATCTGTTTAATATTAATACAAGTTACAAAATGTTAGTAAAGCAACAATAGCTTTGCAACAATATTAAATAAATGTAGAAGAAAATTGATTCATTTGTTGTGTATTTTACAACCTTCGTCCAGAATTGATTTATACTGTTTCTGGACATCCTGTATTTACATCGCGTTTTATACGTCTCCAATACATTACCTATTTCCTTGCATAAAAAGTGAACAGATCGGATTAAATAAATTAATAGAAATACGCATCAGCTGATAAAAATGTGAAATAAAAATTAAATCGACTACGAAAATAGTGTAAACACGGTAATTTTGAATTAATATCGTGAAAGAAAGTTACATGTAGATATGTAGTCGAGACTAATACAAACAAAAAACCTTTGCAACATTTTTTTTTATTTCAGCACGTTTAATTTTGAGGGGGATCTAGATACAGAAGTAGTAAATATTTCGCGATCGTCGACAAGCTGTCCATTCATGGTGTAATCGAACAAATACCTACTCAAAATGTTTCAAAAAAATAAAAAATATCTACCAAGTACTACAATTACACAATGGACTAATAAAACATAAACTACAGAGATGCACTGACAATGAGTCACTTTCGCTTTCTGAGTTCTTTTAGAACGATTAATGTCTATTCGCACACATCAGTGACGTGTCAGTGCCGTGACCAGTTCAGCCCGTATGATGCCTATTCGCAAACATTCAGGTCGTTGATCTTTCAGTATTCGGAGAGCAAAGTGAAAATGGTCAAGTTCTCACAAGCTGATCTAGTGATGATTGTCCTATTACGGGCGAAGAAGAAGAAGGAATGAAAGCGAAAAGAAGAAAGAGAGTAAGGTAGACTTTACCACCTTGTATATAAGAAATGTGTATCTTATATCTTCTTCTAAATACCGCAAATCTATGTGTTTTGGATTGGACAAATCGTACAACACTGGATATTTACGAACAAGTTCAATGAGCACTTCATGATTCATGTTAAACACGGAGAAATCGCGTCTGTAAAATTTACAAAATATCGTTGGCTATGATATTTACAATAATTGAACGGCGACTGAGACTAATACGTGCCGAACGTATGCGAACGCCTCCATTTCAATTCCCAAAACAATATTATTTATTACTTATATCTACGGAAGCACGGATACAATATGGCACTGACACGGCATTGATGTGCGCGAATAGGCCTTTATCAAATTAATAATGGCAATACTTCTCAATTTATTGACTTTAGCAAAATGTTTCGTTTAGATTTCTGTTTCTTTTAATTGCACGTATTTTTATGCAGTTTTTTTTGCGCGATATTAATTCAAAAACACCCTATACAGTGCATCTCATATATCAGTAAATCTTGTGGGAATTAACGTTCCCATACCTATTTTGTCACATTTACGTGGCTCAAAAACACTCTTATTTGTTTAAATAATTATGTAAATTAGACATTACCAGAAATTTTCAGCCGTTTCTTATTATTACACACAAGGATAAGCGTAATGCGGAACTTCGAAAAGATATTACAAAATATCTGTATTGTGTTTTAGTATTACCTTCCGTAAGATCCCTGTGTTGACTTCCTATCATGCAACGTCACGATAGGTATGGTATGTTATAGGTATGATATTTCCTTATAAGTAAATAATGTTGTAATACTAGATAATTATTTTTTGGATTTTTTAAGTCAATATCGTTTTATTTACGAGCAAGTTATTTTTCCGCCATCTGTTGTCCATTACTTCTAAAGGTAAGCGTACATTATGCCGGGCCGCGATAGGACGCATCACAGTGTAAAACTCCGCAACCAATCATGGTTGCAAATTGTATCAAATTACAAAAATGTATTCCAGCAATTGGTTACCCTAAATAGGTATTTACGGATTGACTGCGTATTTTAGCTGTATTTTGTTATGGAAAAAAAAGATGCTAATACGATTTAACTTTTCTTTATTAACTTAGTAACAGAATTTCGTATCTAACATTTTGTTTTAAACAAATAACAATTTTTAACGCTCCTTGTTGAGAATGTACTTATTGTTTAATTAATTAATTAATTAAGTAATTATTTAATAGCAATAACAACTGCTTATCATGAATGTCTTACATACAGAGGAGGTAGAATTTATAGTCTTTTTATAAAATTTAATCATATAGGTAATTATTCTATTCCTCCGAACATCAAGATATCTGAAAAAATAAATAGGAATGTAATAATAATAAATGCAACATATAAAAACTATGTTGTTATCCAGTTCAACACTCCAAGTATAATTTAGACCTTTATCCTCGATAACATTCAACAACAAAAATTGTTATTCTTTAAGCTGGATTACTGTTGGGCCTTTTTCGTCGGGTAAAGTTACCGAATAACATTTTTGTTAATAAAATGTACGGCGATTCAAAACACAGCGAGTACCAAAAGGCCGTGAAAAATGTCAGTAAAGCAGTTCCAAATATTGCTAGCGTCTAAAAAAGCGCATAATTATTTTTTTTTCTATTTCGAAAGTAAGAAGAAATACTTACAAAGCTTGCGTAAGATGCATTTTGGTTACTTTCAGTTCCCATATATATAATACTGATCAAAAGAGGATTTAAAAGATAACTACAATAAGTCAATCGGCTTAGAGGTATCCATCCTCGAAACGATAAAAATTTATTTAGCAGGCCTAGAATGAGGTTAAATCCGTATTATATTTTAACATCAATTAATGAATATTAAACACGAAAATATTTAAAAGCAACCAGTTTATAATACAGTAGAACCTCCCATATCCGAAACAGGAATGTGCCTGGGCGCACCTGGGGCACGATCGACCCTCCGCAAAACTTTGAGAGGGTCCACTTCATAGATAAATAAAAATTGACTAAATTTTTGGTAGATAATACCTACATATTAAATGATGGAACGAATTAACCGCGCAAGTCGTCGGGGAGTCACTGTATATAGTGTAGCTTAATTGAGTTTCTTCAAAACTGAAACTTTTTTACTAGATAGTAAGATCCAAAATGGGTTCGGCCCCCTTTATTTCGAATATGGGAGGTCATCGAACAGTAAAAATACCTGCATTATTTGTGCAACACGCAATAAATAACCATCCCAGTCCTAAACCCCAAAGCGTTCTCGATAAACCCATATAAATTGCAGAAAATTCCACAGATATTTGTCGACCATATATGGTAAAAACGATCCAAAAGTTTATAAATGGAAAAACGATCCACATTATAAATAAATATGGCTATTTGTAAAATACGCATATCAATTTGAGTTCGGTAATTTCATTTTTAAATACCTTCTTTAATTTCAGCTTTCCTTCTAATTTAACTGTTAACAAATATCCCGTAATAACACCTATTAAATATGGTCCTATTCGATTCCAAGGAAGATCATATATAGCATCCAATTGAACAAATTGCTCGTCCATTCTAGAAAGAAAACAAAATTATAGTTAACGTTTATGATAAATTAAAACATCTTACGTTGGTATGTATTCTATAATATACGAACGATAACCAGTTATTGCCATGCATAAAACTAAACATGTAAATAAAATTGTCCCAGCAATCTTCATTGATCTACCGAAAATACCGTTTATTATTTTTATAACGAAACTAACTAATTAGGTGCTTAATAAAAATATAATTACATTGTAGATAAAATTAGTAAAATCGAGGTAAGCGCAAAAAACTGCGTATCTGCTGATAAATACCATGACCACGAGAGGCACATTTCTGATCGTGGATAAAAGTTGTTAACGTACAACAAATTTCTCCACCAATACTTTGGACAATTCACGTCTGGTTGTTCGGTTACTTTAAACGCAGACGATTGCCGATAATATGTGAACAACAAATCCGATATTAACATTGTCATTAAATATACAGGTGTCAATCTAATAAAGTTAAAAAAAGATAAATCAAAATGGAAAAATAAACTTACCGATACGAACCTCAAATAACGATGAACGAACATCGCAAAAAATTCAGATACCTTCGCCATAACATTGATGGGCCTTTTACATTTTACGATGCCTTGTTTTGACTTGTAAAACGTATAAGACAACAAAAACCCACTAAAACGTTAATATAATTAAATTAATAATTTCTAAATACCGTCGCGTTGTTTTATAATTAATTATTTTTATTCCTTTCAACGAGAATTTTACCATGATTTTACGCATATCTACAGTCGGGTGTAAAATTAATGTCGCCGATCGCGGATATACACGACACAACGTACAAATTATGATCAGAATATTTAAAGTTCAACTTTGCATTTGCAATTCGTCACAATCGTCGTAAGTACTTTTCGTAGATTTGTTCATTGAGCCGTGTATTGCGCGTTAAATGCTATTGATTCGTGACATTAATTTTGCACCCGACTGTACATAGGTATGTAAATATTAATTAAGATATATTTTTGGACAACATAAGGTGTACATTAGAAAATCTCGATAACTTTTCAAGCATAAAATAAGTTAAATGTAAGAGCAAATAAATGGTGTCCAAGAAGTATTTCAGTCTTGGTTGGCTATGGAAAGGTAAAAGGCATGTCTCGATTTAAGTAATTTTATAACTATGACATAACATAACAAGAAATAATTAATGATTAATGATTTGATGACATGATTTAAGGTAACATAAGACATGCTTTTGTCTTTCCACCGCCAACTAAGAGTGGAAGACTTTTCTGCACCCGTTACACACCCGTTACAAATACACATAAAATATATAAAACCCTGTAGTCATACCTTAAAAATAAGAAACTGTCTACACAGTACGTTGAATTACTAAGTATTTGAACCATAAAATGTTCTGACAGTCTAAAACCAGACGATACGTTTTCTAAAAAATCTATTTGATAAAACACCGCATGTACACATAAAACCCATAACAACGAAAATAAGCGTACACCGTGAACAGAACTGATGGAATCTGACGAGGAATCCGTTTTTATAAGTGCTTTAATATTGGAGTGCATCGAAAAACATTTGAGTAATTTTTCGATGCTACTAAGACTAGATTGAGGTTTTTCCACGTCTTTTTTATTATTGTTATTTGGCGTTTGTTCTTCTGTTATGTTTCGTTTCATTTCTGTAATAAATGGTACGAACCAATATAATATTTTACAAATAAAAACGTTAGTATTTTGAGACACTAATAAACGTAGAATAATAAGAGTTTTTTTTATGGAACTTAAATAAAATTGTTTGTACATACTAGGTATGCAAATCTAAAGAATTAAAATTTTTAATTTAATGGCTACTAATGAGCGTTTATTAGTGAAGTGCCTCAATTATAATTTTATTGTACATGCAGCGTTATTACTACCTACAGTAAAAAATGCGAAAATTATAAATTTCGAAACAGACGTTACATTAATATTTGTATATTTTAATTCGAATATCTAACAGTAATTAAGTGGTAGCGTAAACGAACTATAATTTATCTATCATTTTAATTTTTAGACCACCGTGTTTAAATTTAAAATAACAACTGATTTAATAAATTGAATTTTAACACATGCTTTAAACTTTCTAAAACAAAAACTGAATTTTTTAATCTTTATACAATATGCAATGCTTTATAAATATAATTCCGACAAAATTACTTCAGTTCTACCGGGTTATTATTAATAAAGAATGATAGTGTTCAGTACGCAATTAAAATTTCGGCGTCGGCGTCGCCTCATTCGTGATGCGCAGGTAACGTATTGTGTATCGAAGTGTTCTGTGTGTGTCATTATGTGTGTTTTTCACACAAGATATCTTCTAAAATTAATAATAAATAATTTTTGAAATATCTACTCGTTGTCGACTTTTTAATTGCGACGGGACTGGTTTCTCCGGTCACGAATGCAATCGAAGTTATCTGTTGTCCATTGTATTTCTGCGTTCACAGTAATTGATGATTAACATGAAATACAGAGTGCGTGTAAACCGAAACTTAAACTGAATATTATAAATATACTATTTAGTAATTTTTTATTGATAACGTGCATTGAATAACGTATAGATAATTTATTATAGAAAAGTTTATAAGGGCCGATTAAGGCCCATCTTCTTATAAATTTATCTGACAGATATTTACCTTGGAAACAATTGTTCGAACAAACGTTTCTATGGCAAATATCTGTCAAACAAATTTATCAAGAGGTGGAAAAATCGGCTCTTACAATTAGTCAAATAAAAAAAAACGTTGCGTAGCGTTGTACGGTAACAAACATAAAAACCATATTATAACCATTATTATAAGAATCATTATTCATTTAAGGTATTTGTATATAGCTATCCAATTATTACATAATAACTCTGCATATACAGTAAAAAAAAAACATTACTGTGAATAATGGATATTGGACTCTGATTTTTACTAAAACATTCTGTCGTCATATTTTGTTTTAGATTTGTTTTCAATCTAGGTTGAATTACATGCATATCGTATATTGTACCCAATGCAACTAATGCGACCGTTATTAAGCAAATGATCCTAAAACAAAATAAAAAAATAGTTAATCGATTGGATTAATTTCCTAACCGTAAACTTACAATGTCACAATTGTTTTTGGTAAAGATAGCCAAGATCCGCTGTTAAGAATTTTCAATTCTAAAATTTCCATATTTAACTTATAGAATTCTTGTACGTTAAAATAACGTTTATCTAAATAATTTTGCAACAGTCC
Organism: Rhagophthalmus giganteus; assembly: GCA_036326145.1. Taxonomy (NCBI): domain Eukaryota; kingdom Metazoa; phylum Arthropoda; class Insecta; order Coleoptera; family Rhagophthalmidae; genus Rhagophthalmus; species Rhagophthalmus giganteus. Next base: position 18,892,237 of record JARFJA010000067.1, on the reverse strand, counting down.
TTGAAGTTCTTGCGCCGAACATGAGCGAGGAACGCATAAACCTAACTCGATCATTGTCTAAAAAATTACGAAGAAATTCACAAAAGATGAAATTGTTTATTATACAAAAATTTAAAAAAAGATTTTATACCTTGCAATGTATATGCAAAACGTATTTAGTGATAACTTTATGAAATTAGCTAATTGTAAGTAATAATATTTACCTCGAGTGGCATTTGAGTATGTTGTTGTTGGGTACTATTATGTTTAATGTAAGCCATAACAAATTCCATATCGTACGGAGGATAGTCGTATGGAGTAATATCAGGACGTTTTACCTTGTTATGATTAACTTCCATAGGTTTTAGGTTTGATAAATCGGTACATTGAAAATGGGAACCAAGCCAAAGATTATTTCCCCATAGAAAACCGGACGTGGGTTGTCCACTAGCATCTAAAACTGGTAAAAAAATAATTGTTGCTAAGTGTGTAATTAAATGTTTCATTAAATATTAAATTTAGGTATGTATACTTATTATTTATTTATAATACATATTTTTTTAGCAGGCCAGGCCCGAGAGGAAGAGAAGATGGTAGAGGAAGTCTGCCTCTACAAGAACATGAATAAATTATGTGTTAATGGCTTGATAGAAGCCTTTGGAGATTTTTCAAAAATATACTAATAATGCTAATATCCCGAGAGCTGCCAATTCTATCGGGTAAACTGCGTATAGCTGTTTTTTGCAAAATTTTGCTTAGAACATTTTTCCTTATTCTATACGTCTCATCTTGTAAGAAATTATAAATAATTTTATATTAAAAATAGACAACCTTTAGACAATATAACCTTAAAAGTTAACAAAGTAGTAATTATAATTTTTATAAATTAATTAAGAAATAATAAATCAAAAAACTTTATAAATTCGTACTAATGTAGTCAAATATGGGAGACGTGGTGAACTAGAAAGTATTAAACAGTATTTACATTAGCGTGGAGCCACGGTTGTGTCGTAGATAATCAGATATATGTATATTACTTCTGGTATTTAAAGTCGGTGAATGTGTGACCACCTCACGTCTGATTTCAGTCCTTGACTCCACGCTAATGTAAACACCGCTTTACGTTTTTCTAGTAAACAAGCAGTCGTGGGTTGGTATCCCGCTGCAACTATATGGACTTTCGTGCTTGTACATACTTACACAACTTGGCAAAACAATCTACAAATTAGACATGCAAATTGGTTAAACCACAGCCATAAACAAAAAAATAAATAAATAGTCAAACATGGCAACTTTCCATTCGAATATATAACTTCTCAGGCAATTTTTTAATGATAAAATTTACCACTTTATTCGGCATATTTTAAATAACCTTTTTTGTTAAACGATACCTAATTAACACAAAAGTATCAAACAATAATTGAGAAATGAAAGCAAAAAACCTATATTTTTTAAGTTCAAAATATCTTAATCAAAATTCAAGTTTAGGCATTACTTGCGATTTTAAACAATATTTCTTGATAAAAAATTTTCGATATATGTATTGGAAAATAATGGTACGCTTTATGAGAAAACTTCGCTTATACTAAAAATGAAATTACCCAATGTCCAAAACGTACTATAAAAATCTATGTTTAAAACAATTTAAACTTCAATATTTGCATATTTAAAACATTATTTATTAAAATATATGTTTATTTGTCTACACGGAAATTTACGAAGAAAATAACATTAATCGACGATCCTCAATTTGTGGGACGCGTCCCTTTAAGGGGCCGTAAAATAACAAAAAGGGGGGAGGGCACGGACACGATTTAAAAAGCAATAAAAGAAAGTGGTAATTGAAAAATAGATATAGAGAAAAAAATATTTAGAGCTCCAAAAGTCATCGAAATGGAGGCGCGATTAAAACTGATATGGAAAGTTGGGTCCCAATTATTAAAAGGTTAGGAACCTTGAGAAGTTCAATTAGACGCTCAATATATCATATAAGTCAATTATGGTAAATTTTCCGTTTAAAATATAAAAAATTTTTTTTTTTCGATAATTTTAGCAAAAATTTTATGAAAATTGGGAATGTTATAATTTTAATAACCATCTTCAATAACCATCTACTTATTTAATTACTTATAGAATATATAGTAAACTCTATAATTAATAATTACAATTTTATTAATAAATATGTAGATATATTTATAGATATACCGTTTATTATTATGTAATTACATATATTTATATAATTAATGTTTAAATCTATATCAGAATATTCTTATATTTTGTTATATGTAATACTATTCTTGGTCATTAATCGACTAATAATCACAAATTAAAAGTTTCCAAATTTAGCTAAGTGTTTTGTTTCCATGGCTCATTTTTTCTATATTAATTTATCGAAGTCTCCATAATAAAAGAAATAGATGCATACTTAATCATCGGTTTTTTGAACAACGTCGTAAAGTACTTTATAATGTATTTTTAAATACTTAGGTATTCATTTCACTTTTTTTAATGTTATTGCTTAATAAAAAACTTCCATTTCACAATACATCCGAATCACAAGTATCTAATGGAAGAATGATCAGACTTTTTAACTATTAATAAAATACATAATATTACGTATAAGATTATGTAAACATCGAGAAACGATAAAATAGATCATTTTTCGTTAAAAGCCAATTTCAAGATAATAATCCGATTATAATTTCCAGTAAAGTAGGTTCAATTAAATAACAAATCTTACCTTTCAATGCCCAAAAATGCTTAAGGTCGGTGGCTTCGTAAAGTCGATGAAGTTCATTCAGACACGTAGTGTTCCTATTTGCATCCCTCGTTAGGGAAGAAATTCCGTAAAGCACAGATTGTCCTCTTAAAAACTCATCCAAACTATTGACTTCGATCACAAAAAGTATTACGAAAACTTTAAAAACGAACCGCGTCATTTCTATCGAAGATTCGCAAAAATTGAGCTTTTCACAAAAACGAAAAAAATAATTAAGTAAATCACATAATACGGGCAAATCGATTTTAATTTGTATTTATCGTAAAGGTAACAGAAAATTTGTGGACAAAATATTTTTTTCCTATTTCTATCATTCCTCTATTTAGAATCGATCTGTCGAGTGGGGATGCATAAAAATTTATTGTCCATAAGTGGGGTACGGTTCCAGTAAACGCATATAACCACGTTAATATGTTTTCAATGTGAATACGTGTAGAACAATGAAAATTGTTCGTGCACTATAAGCAAACATTTGTAATACACTATTTACTTTAGGCGTGTTTTTATGTAAATTTTAATTCGCGTGTAAATGTGATTTTGATGATTTTGCAAATCTATTTCATAAATTCGCACTATTGGTCGGCCTTGTTCGGGGTCGCCGCAATTTCCACCAAATCCGCATATCAATGCTGCTAAACGAAAATTATTGGAGGGCACATTTTTAATCGACGAATGCACATTTTTTATTTAACAATAAGGTAATTTTTAATATTTTTAGAACAACCATTTTTATTAGATATCGCTCGCGCTGCCCGAAAGAATTTTTTCTCGTTACATAAATCACCTTCACTTTTAGGAAACTATTATGTATTATAATATTAAATATTTCCGATGTTCGAGATTTTGTTGTTATTTTAACTTCTAACATCGAACGATTGCCTGTTGCTTTCAAACTGTTAAGGAGCAAACTGAACTTTACAATCTTGAAACACCATTAGATCCTAATCAATATTTTATCATTCTCAGACTGTAGAAAGTTGGAAATATCTGTTTTACTTATACCCTCCAGTATGCATATTTAACTTGAAAACAAAATATTTAAAAATTAGCTTTTATCGCTTATTTCCTTATTGTTAATTTTATTACCTGCCTATTTAAATAATATTACTTTTGTCGCGTTAATTTTGGTTTATACAAAATCTTATAAAACACACAGAGAAAGAGAGAGTTCAAAATAGGAAGACTTATTGTTACTTACAGTTGCAGTTAAACAAGTATGTTAATATAGACTAAATGCTCGTAATTGTTGTTCACATATAATAAGTTAATTAATAGTCCAGGCTCTTATTGTTAGTGTAAAAATAATACTGACTTCTGCACTTTGTGATACAGGCATGAAATTTTATAACCCTAATTCGAAATAACTCCGTTTTAATACTCGGGGCGCGTTATAATACATAGAATCTAGGAAATGAAGAGAAACCTTCCGAGAACATATAAATCACGTTAAAATGAAACTTTGAGTTTCTCAAACTTTTTTCTATAACGATCTCCAGATGAGATATTCAATTTTATCTTTACTATTAAAATTTAATCATGTTTAGTTTACATTCCTAATAAAGAAGTAGGTATTTCAAAACAATTTCATAAATTACTTGATACCACTTCGGGGGGAGCAAGGATTATACTACCTCTTAACCTTTCTAATCACATTCTACACCAGGAAATTAATTTAAAAAAAAATTAACTTCACTGTCGGATTCCCCAAATATTTTAGAATAAAAAAGGTACTCTTGTTCGCTTTTCATAAAATGAGCGATACTCGAGAAAGTCGCACTTAAAGGGTAACAGGCGTTAATTTAGGACTCTGGGTTCTAATATTCTAAGTGCATAAACCATGCACTCTGTGGTACAAGCATAGAATTTTAAGGGTACCTATATTTTATACCCCATACTGACCACAATAGAGCTTTAGAAATCACTGCCTAATTCAAAATAAACCGTTCTTTAGTGTATGCTATAGATCAGGGGGGGCCAACCTGCGGCTCGCGAGCCACATGCGGCTCTTTGAAGGATTATTTGTGGCTCTCGATAAATGTACCCGAGTTCCCTTTTCATTTTTGTGCTATTATATTTAATAAATATAATTTCTGTAAAAAAATTTTGTTTATACCTTTTTGCATGCCTTTTAAATACGTATTTAATTGCGGCTCGCGAAAAATTTCAAATTTTGAAAAATGGCTCGGACTATCAAGGAGCTTGGCCACCCCTGCTATAGATACTTCTAGAAATAAGTTATAAGAATCCTCACTTAAAAATAGGGAGTTCCATTTAAAATATTAGAGTTGATCTTTACGTGACCTTGACAAGCTGCTCAAAGTCATACTGATATTACCACCTGATACATCATTTAAAACCTTATAACTTTTGCCCAAAACATTTTTCTCCTAAAATGTCGCGTTTACGACATAATTGAGTGGTCAGGATGATCTGGGGCACCCGGCATACCTATAATATATACAATAAAAAATCGACTCGGACTTCAGTACTTTGTCAAATACAACCAGGAAGTGGGTAAATTATTGCAAAATGTAGAGCACTATAAAATAAACTCTATTGTCAACATTTAAAATAAGAGATATTTATTATTTATATGTAACAAGCTGAATTTAGTGTTACTTAAGTTTGAGTAAAATAGTAAACCGAAATTTCCAATAAAAAGTTAAAAAATTATTATTTGCCTTTAAAGATTGAAATTATAAATAATATTTTAAATAACTATGGAAATTCTGTTCTACAGTTATTAAACAAATCGTTTATATTTATCTATTTTCGAAAATCATTAGTAGTTATTACGGATGCAAATTCTTAGAAATTTATAAAGACTTAAATTAATTGTAATTGAATTGATGTTATTTTAATTAGGTACCGTTGCGACAAAAATAAGTAGTATAATTATCGAAAACCCGAACATAGGTAATTTTCTTCTATGTACAAATTAAAGATTTGATTTACAATTAGTTATATGTATACGTTAAATAAAAGGTAATTATAATACCCACATAATTTACGATGAAATTAAAAATTTGTAAATATTTTATTCGTATCAATAACTGCATCAAAATTATATTACGATGAAACACGCAAATTTCCATTAAGATTGCATAACACTTTTATAACAAATGAATTTTAATATATATCTAGACATATAGACTTCTATATGCTTGAAGGTACTAATAATAAACGTAATATTGATGACATAAACCTAGTTGGTAAAATTATATTTATATAACTTAATGCAAAATAATTTGCAGTGAATATACCGGTTTATACAACTTCCTCGTTTTTAATTAAATCATAAGTAAGTCTAATTGAATGATTAAAAGTTTAAAAGGTAGGTAATTTTATTTATTTTGTCACGTTTACAGAAGTCACAAGTCCCTTTATATTACATATTTATTATGACAATTATATAATTACCAAGAACATACCAGAGAATATTTATGATATTGCACTTTCTCCCAGATTAGCTGGCCTACTCTTCAAAATATAAATAATAAAAACGTCGTTGTTTACAAATTGCTTGTTCACTAATAATAATTATTTGTAGGTATTTAATAATTATGTTTAGATATAAAATATCATTTTTCAGAAAATAATCTCATAATCGATCTCGGACTACTATATTTGAAAACGAAAAGTTGCGTTATTTAACACGATGTGTGTTTGTTATCATTTATATCTCGACTTATTGTTATGCAACATTAAGTTAGCAGTATGCTAAAAGGTATTTGTCTTAATCCGGTATTTTTCTGTTACCGGTTCTTAGGCGATGCAGGAAATTATGGGTTATTTGTAAATACCGTCGGAATAGAAAATACATTTTTATTTTACAATTAGTGAAAAAATACAGTAGAACATTTTCAATAAGGTATTGTATAAACTGTAAAGCTGTTTTATAAAATATTCTAAAATTAGAAAAAGAGAAAAACGCCAATAACGAAACTTCCTTGTAGCGAATTTTTCTCTCTCGAGAAAAAACTGACGAAATGAATTTACAGACAGAAACAGAGGAACAACTTATTTAAAATACAGATGAGTTTATCAATAAACAGATTGACCAACCTTCGACATAAAAAAAAACGTAATGAAGATGCAAAATGCCACACCGCCAGGTGGTGTGGAAACGTGACCTGTGACTATTATACAAAATCAACAAAAAGAACCTTTTTTGTAAACAATTTGATGTGCTTTATTTTCATTTTCTTTATATTTTGTCCTAAAATGATTCCAGACCGAGGATAAATTCACAGGAAACAAAACATTGTAAGGGGGTATACAACCCTTTCGTCGCGCATTGTCATGAAACCATATTAAAGCTAATACTTATAGAAATATTTATATTTTTAACATTAATTAATTATTTACTAATATGAATAATTTAATAAGTATCAAAATTTTAAACATTTCATATTGTGTTGTATATACTATAATATTATATTGTGTGAAATTGATGTATAAGTCATCATCCATTAAAAGCAGTAGGTAAATAATTTCATAAAATACTTATGTATATTTATCGATGACATCGCATTAATTGTGATTAAAATAATATTTACAAAACACATTTGCATTGTATGTACTATAACAGATTATTCGTAATATTTTGTTGACTAATGTAAGTATGTTAACACATTACGCTTTATCCATCATAAGTCTCATATTACCTACCTACATACAGAACGATGGATTTGTTTGAAGATAATACTCTTTAATCGTAATATTTTAATTTTAAAAATTAAAATCTCCTACAGATTCGCTTTAATACGGTTTTGCCATAATACACGACGAAAGGGTTGTTTACCCCCTTACAATGGCGATAGGTACTCTTTCTAAAGAAAGTTCCAAAGGAAATGCAAACTGCAGGGGTAGTTCGCCCACAAACCTTTACATGAGAATTGCGGATAAAATTATAAATGTTCTTATCCATAAAAACAAGAACTTTCGGGTTGAATTCCTTTATAGTTCACATCATCTATGTGAAATTGCAAGTGACCTTTGAATAAAAGACGTTCTTCGCCCCTAAATACATTTTTTTTACATATAGCAGTGTCATAATTCGAAATATTCGTACCAAAATTCGTTTTAATGCGGTTTTACGATTTCTAGTGACGAAGGGGTTACCTATCCCTTATAGAGGCTTTTTGTGAAAAATGCAAAAACATGTCTACTTACTTTTGAACTGCTGTAAAATACATATTTTTTTCGAAGAATTTGTGACGATTCTGTGCATTTTTAAACTATATGGGGCGGATTTATCCCCATAAGTTAGATTGGGAAAGGTGGATAAAGTATATTTTTGATTACTCATTCAAAGAACTATGTTAGCATTAAATTCATTTAAATCTGTAAACAGCATCTATATACGAAATTGCAAAATTAAACGGTTACACGCTCAACTTCGGAAGGCTATTTCACCCCCTAAATACCTACGTTTTTCGGCCGATAAAAAATACGCGTGTCTTAGTTTTTGACCTTGTATAACATATCCAAAATTCATCACAATCGGAATGGGACGACTCGGGTCCTTGTAAGTAAAAAAAATAAAATAGAAAAATTGTCAAGAAAATCAAAAATAAGACGATCTATATGAAAATTTGAATTTGGACGTATTTTATTTAATTCTAAACAACTTATTTCAAATAAATGTTTGTACCTTTTCAAATAAGGCCAGTTTTCTTTTTTTAGAAATTCGTCTTTTTAACGCCCCGTATATGAATGATGACGTATCAGTTATTCGTGGCCACACTATTTGTATTTTTGTTAAAAATTTTTTTTTGTGGATTTCGCCGCATGTGCGAAATGCAAATTAGAAAAATGTATTTTTTCTAATTGTTTCTGTTCAGTTCTGAACAAGTGTAAAAATCAAAACAATTTGATATGTATTGATCAACACCATATGTAAATAATTATAATATTTATTTATTATCTATATCTAATTAGATATGAGGAAATGACAAAAGTTTTAATATAGGTACATAAAATAAATTGAAAGATTACGTGTTCGTTTAAGTATTACGTCTTTTCAATCGATTTTAGCAAAGTTTCCTCTAATAAACACATTTTACGGTTATTTCCTGACGAATGTAATATTACGTTAAGTATCATAACTTTGTTTAAAAAACATTCTTATATAGGTACTATCTACCCACTAGAAAAAAAACACCATTATGTAATAACTTAATTTTAGCCAACGCAAAATAATATTTCACCGGTTTATTGTTTCAATTAATATCGTTTTCGACAGACACTATTAAAATGGATTTTATTCGTAAGAGAATAGTGTAAAAGTGAAAGTGGCACGTTTTATTCTAACATACCTGCTGTAATCAGTTAAAGATGTATTTTAAGGGTCATTAAAAATTTGGCGAATTCAGATATCCGGCAAAAATATATCAAATGTAGATAAAAAAACGATTAAAAAAATTAAAGCTCATTTAACGATTAAAGAAATGTTTTCTAATTTATTTTACAGTTAAAACATCACAAATACAGTCTTCACAGGAAGTCACTATATATTTTCTCATTTAGGTAGTAATTCGCATTATTAGTATTTCAAATTTTAGTTTTGATACTATTTTTTAATATTAAACACAACGAACACTCTTGCGACAGTCTTACGAACGCGGAAAAAGTACAGTACAAGACTAAGGAAACGCATAATATGTGAAAGTTTAAATCCATATTACTCGTAAATGATTTAACAAACTTCTTTTCCATGTTCAAAAGGGTGTTGAATTACATCAAGAAGAGAGTACGTTTCATAATCCCGACAATCGCCTGTTTTAGAAGATGTTCAAATTAGAACAATTTCAGATTAAAAGTCCTAGATTAAATTAACATAATTTTCTATGCCAATAATTATTATACAGCCTACTAACAAATTATTTTCAATCATAAATGTTTAGTAGGTATACTTAAATATCAAGCCTAGATAAAATTTTAGACTTATTTAAACTCAAAATTGTACAGAAACATATTTCCATACGAGTACCTACAACGTAAGACTATAAAAAACACTATTTTTAGTTTTTGTCTTTTTTTTTGTTTTGTTTTGTTGATATTTATACTATAGAAAGTAACAGTAATGTACTTATATTAAAATAGTAAAGTAATAAAGTATTTCTTTTATGTAATAGAAATGAAATCGAGGCCAAGTTCAATACCATCGAACAGTTACCTGCAAGCTATATTAAAAAAAAAAACAAGATTAATTTGCTTTCTCGACAAGGTTAAAAAATAATTGCAAGTCCTATCTTTTTCTGTAACATTTAAATTAGTTGAGATAAGTATTTTTTTTTAGTGTGCTATTGTATGAACTTCACGTCAACTTAAACGAACACGAATTGTTTAATTTAATATTACGCGAAAACACACATACATATGACCTCGTGTTATCCCAACAAAAAATTTCCACCGGGACTTCTCTTGAACTCTGCGCAAACAAAAATAGTGAGACGTACTTACGTTGAACTAATGGTGCAAACTGAAAAATCATTTTAAATGTCTTTTAAATTTGTTTTTTGAATTTCGGCCACAGGATACTTGCACATTTTTCTATTTTTCGCTATACCTACCGAGTGATGTCAATGAAATCACTAGACAGCCTTTATTTAAGACAGTGAAAAAGGTATCTCAGTCTGCATTTTTTGTCAGGAATATATAATAGTACAGCGGTACTATATAGTTTTTGACTTGATAGACATCTATAAAAATATCTAACGAAAAAAGAGGCGACGGAAAACTACGAATACTATAAAGGGACATTCTGTAACATACTGTGTCGAAAGGACTAAACCCGAGAAGGCAGCATCAAAGCTGCAGTGAAAAGAAGAGCCAATAGTGAGAAAACGTGAATTTTTCGAGAACCAAAAAAGTTAAGATCTAACATGTCAAGTTTTAATTTTCAAAATACGTGTTTCTACTGCGCCAAAATATTAGACTCGTACTTTTATGAAATAGAAAAAATAAAGTTGTTAAATAGAATTTTAGCATACCTAATACTATAAGTAAATCATCTATTGCATTTTTAGTCCAATAATTTTAGGTTTCATCTGCCGAAAAATCCCACTTACAAGGAAGTGGAAATCTCAAAAAAATTTGAAACTTAGAAGGAAACTTAGCTTGTAGTACTAGTCAACACTAATCAAGAACCGTATTCCGTTCGGGCTCTTACGCGGTTTAAGAGGGTGAAATTCACCCTTGAAAATTAGAACTTTTTCGATTTTGCTTATTATCTGTGAAACAACAAGAGCTATCGCCAACAAACTGTATATTTTTGTAAATGGCTGTTCAAGACCTACGTTATGATACAAAAATTAGGAATACAAATTCTAAGGGGTGTCATCCCTTGGAATGTTCATCCCTAATTTTTGCCATACTTGGATACATTTGTACATCGGCATATTCATGTAAAGGACAATTAAAACTAAAATTTGAAAAAAAACAACGCGATGTAGTTTTTTACAGTAGGTTGACATATTGAAAATTTATTCATTTGGAGGGAGGTCTACCAGGTTTGCGAGGCTGACCACAATAATTCTAAATAATTGACATTTATCTAAAGTCTATAATAAATTTTATCAAGTTTATCAAAAATGATTAAAACAAAAATTCAATTGTCTGCCACCGGTTGGATATTTCCCACCATATTAACTCTTAAACACACTAAGAAAGTTTTAGTAGTGTTGTGAGGTAGGTTTTTGTACAATGGGAGCTTGGGTTATTACAGGGGTCGTAGTGCAGTTTGATAAAAAAAATATGAAGATAATGGCCGAAATTTTTAAAATATGTACTTTTTGGAGAATTTTTTCTAAAATTATGTATTTTTTATGCAGAAAAAATAATTTGAATAATCACTCTCTATTGCCTTTATACCGCATAATTATAAATTTACTCTATTTTTAATTTAAAAACTGTTCGTGTGCCCTTAAGCATTGAAAATTTCCCTATTACAAACCATAAACCGGATAAAAGTTTAATCGTATTTTTATGTGACCGATAAGGTCATTTTTATGTGACAAAGCATCTAATAAAACATGTGCACCGCCTACTTTCATAGCTATCGGTGTGCGAACAAACAACTCAATGTTTTTAAAATAAAAGTGGGATTTCCTAGTATCCAATGCATTTACCGTAAAACCTCCAATTGACCGCCATGGCGCTCTATTTTTCAACTCCTCTACCAGGGTGGCGGTCTATTAGAGGTGGTGTTCAAATAGAGGGTGGCGGTCTATTTTTCAAAAGTCAAAAATTTCGAGTGGACAAACTTTATTTGTCTAATGCAAATGCGAATCATGCCATATGTATGAAATGTAACAAGCAGGTCAACGTGATGAATTAAACAAACTAGAAATCAACAGACATGTCGCTGTCATCTCTGTCTTCATCATTACCGACGTCTTCCTCCTCATCAACTTCAAGTTGTCGAATGAGTTCAGCCATATTAGCTTTCGCTCGTGCTTGCTGGAGAAGATTGCGTCCAGTCGGAATTGGGCCATCTGATTTGAAGCAATGGATCTCGTCGTCCTCAGAACCATCCAGGGCGTTCGTCAGTCCGCATCCCTTGAACGACTTGATGATCAGATCCTTCGGCAACTGGTTCCAAGCGTCGACTATCCACTGAAGGTAGACCTCCATCGATGGTGCTCGAATGTTGCCGGACTTAATATAACCCTTCTCACCATGTAACATCCAATCTTCATAGAACTGTCGAATTTTGGCCTTAAAGGGGGCGTTCCAGTAAACGTCGGGAGCCCGAATGAACTTGGTGCAACCTCCTGGAACCACAACCGTGTCGATCTGGAGCTTGTTTAGTTGCTTTTTGATCGTTTCACTGATATGACATCGGTAGGAGGCCCAGGCAAGAAGACGTTTGCCGAACAATGAATAGCCGAAGATCTTTTGCAGATACTCGGAAGTCAGGTCGTCATTGAAGAAGGAGCGGCCGGTCCAGCAGAGTTGAAGCTTGTTCTTGAATTTGTCGACAATCTCCTTAATCGGTCGCTTGTTATTGAGCAGGACGTATGGCCGGCACTTGAATCCATCAAATCGAGCGGTCAGCACGACAGTGATGTGCAACTTTTCGTGGCCGGTAGTTTTAACAGGGACCTCTTTGACTCCTTTGTTTTCAATGGTCAAGCTGCTCGAGTAGTCTAAGTAAACGGCGGTCTCGTCAGCGGCGAAGATATGCTGATAGGTGGAGGTGCGACGGCTCTGCTCAACAAACAAAATATACTTGATGATCTTTTCAATGTACTCCTCCGGCTCCTTCTGACAAGTCGTCGTTGGACGGCGAGAGACCAAGTTGTGACGAGCTAAAAACTTTTCTAGCCACCCATTGCTTGCCTTGAAGTCTTCACCGGTCGCGAAAGTGAGCGCCTGTTTCTGGATCATTGTGCGACTGACGCGGAGCTTCTTCTGGCGTTGCTGACGAGTCCAGTTGATAAGCTTCTCATCGAACTCCTTGTCCTTTAAAGGGCGTCCGGCACCTCCAAGTCGCTTGCTTGAAACGCTGAAGCTCGATGAATCCTTCAACTGAGCCTCGAGCTGTACTTTCTGCTTCGTCCAGTCCTTGACACATGAACGAGGTATCTTCTTGTCTTTTGCAGCCATTGATTTATTGTGCTTTTCAGCATATTCAACAACCTCCAGCTTAAAATTCAAGTCGTAATTCTTTCGTTTTGACGGAGTCGGATCTTCAAATTCGGAACCGCTTGACATGGTTTTTTCGCAACACAAAAACTCACGAAAACTTTACACACAACCGACTATTCTACCATACAAAATACGCGTTGGTGAACCGTCACTTTTTGACAGCCAGACAAAACTAACACGTTAGCAGTGAGCACTGCTTTTACATCGCACAATACAGCATAGTACGGTCTATTAGAGGTGGCGTTCAATTAGAGGGTGGCGCTCTATTCGCCAACCTCTCCGCTGGAGTGGCGGTCTATTAGAGGTGGCGGTCAATTACAGGTGGCGGTCAATTAGAGGTTTTACGGTATATATAGAATTCTGGCAAAACCGCTTCAGATCTTTCACGTTAGTGGTACGGAGACGAAACAAGGACATTCAAGTCAGGTCAAAATTTTGCCAAAATCCCCGAATAAGAGATTTTTATTGAAAATTAACAAAAACTCGATATAGGCGAAAACGCGTGTAAACATTATTTTATACGTGTTTTATCTGGAAATCGACATTTCTCAGGTGATTCGGTTCAAATAAAAAGATTAGTGTTTTTATGAAATAAATTATTTTATCAACAGATTACAATGTTCTGATTCACAGAAAAATACTTAAAAAAATCTATTATTTCCCTAACTCCTTAAAAAACTTAATGATTGTGTAAAAAGTACAATTTCACGGTATCTTATGTATCTAGGACAAAGACACCATTTGTTAATAATATTCCGATTTTTTCCATCGGAAAAATCGATTTGTTTTTCGGCGAAACGTATCTTCTTATAACTACGCAACGACACAAAATGTGCTCTCCTATAAAATTTACTTTTTATGAGTTATGCCCTTTTGGTAAAACGCCATCGATATGTAAAAAATAGTTTACCATACCCTGTATAAATAAATGAATATATATATATATATATATATATATATATATATATATATATATATATATATATATATATGTGTGTGTGTGTGTGTGTGTATATATGTGTGTGTGTCAAAGAAACTTACATTATCGTATGTATTTACAATGTTCAATGTAGGTATATTTTTACTTTTTTTATTATAAAATACGATAAATTTTTGATCAGATCTTTTCATAAATCAAAGTTTTGAAATATATTTGAATTGCAATTTATATATTTCTTATGTATTAGGAATTAGTGTTAGATACCTAATTTTTGCTTATTTTTTTGTTCCTGGTGGCGAGTGAAATAGTAAAAAATACCGGCAGTTAAAAGGTTAATATACATCTACTTAAATTGCAATTCTCCTAATGTAATACTTTTAACGTGTGAAATCTATTATTATTTTAAAACAACATTTTTTGATAACAATACCGAGATCCGTTCGCATTCAATATCCTCCAGAACACCCTATTTATATTGTTATAATAAAAATATTAATTAATTTTCTAATTTCAATTAAAATTAAAGTAAATTATTTATTAGCGAACTTTAAATAAATCAATTTTTCAGATTAGTAATCTCAGATTTTTCCTGCACTTAAAATCAAATCTTAACTTTTGTATTGCGAATTTTAAGGGCAGGGAATTTTGCTGCTGCAAACAGGGTCTCATAACTACTGCCACACCTTGGTTATTATTGAAGATATATTGTTGAATTTCGATGCAAATAAAAGTTAAAACATGCCCCTATAGCAGCTCGTATTTTAAAATTTGAAATTCGTCATTTAAGTTATAATAAAACACCTGCTAAAAACGTCTTAAAAATACCATAATTATACTAATTTATTATGAATAATGCAATGAATTTGCAGGATTTTATAATACGAAACGCTATTAACGACATCCTTAAACTACGTGTCAAAATATTTATCATTGAACCTCCAGAAAAAACGATTCAAAGGAAGTTTGATTTCCCCATATGCGCAATGTATTTTTAAATTTAGCGTCACTCACGCTTGTTAATATTGAATTTCACCGTTAAATTTTAGTTCAGCTATTGGAATATAGTTGTTTGGTTCTAAACTTGGGTTATTACTAATCATTATTAGGTACAGAGACCTACATGTTTTTTTTTAAAATAGGTACTCGCGTCGTGCAGTTTGTTTATTTTTAACAGCTCTTGATAGTAAATTTGTGTATCTAAGCGGATAAAACCATTTTTATATTAGTAAATCTGCATATTTTTTATTTTCTTATTCTTATTTTAAATATATTGTACTCCTATAATTTTGGATATTATTTGACGGTATTAAATTAATTTATTGACAACGTTATTACGTATTTTCATTACTTTATAACACGAGCACATCATTTAAATTGAAGATTATTTGGATTTTTAAATTTTGCAGCAAAGTTTACAACGTAACTACATAATGATGTAACAATCATATACCTACTTATTTTTTACATTTGTGGGTTGGTTCCTTTCTGCAGAAAGTGGTCCAATTAAACATACAGGTAAATTACACAGGACTAATATAATAGGAGTAGTAAATTAAAAATTTACTTGTCTTAACAATTTTAATACATACCTATGTATACCTAATACAACATAACTTTGATTTGTTCATTTAACAGAAATTACAAGTTGGTAACTACCGTATATACCGGCTATAATTGCTTCAACCCTTAAAGCGGATTTTAAATTTAAATTGGCCGTTTAAAAACCGTCCGGTGGTAGGTAGTTTTTAAACTTTTGAACCCGCCCGATGCATCATTCTTGGAATTTCCAAAATTTGGAAAATTTGCCTCTCGGCTTATACGCCGATATACATATACAGTAATAGGTAGGTATACAATACATTAGTATAGCACATTATTTACGAGACGTGACATTTTTTTACAAAAGTGAGTAGTTCGAGATCCCACGAATAGAAAAAATTCGTTTTGTACGAGTAATGTATACTATTTTTTCTACAATCACAGAAATTACCATTCAATACCATTTTGTAAAAATTTTTCATGTCAAAAATAACGCCCAAAAAAGTTATAAGTAACGATATCTTTGGTATTTTATAAACAACATGCAGTAATGACTATTACATACTCTGTTTCTTAACCTTCCTATTATCTTGGGGTCGATTCGACCTTAAATTGATCTTTAATATGAAATTACTTGCTTATTTTTTAAAACATTTGCTTTAGATCTTTACACATTATTTGCTGATGTCAGTGAAATGGCTGTTTTAAAAAAGAATTAATTTTAGTTATTAAAATGTTTGAATAATTGAATAATTTACCTGTGCGCACCAATCATCATAGGGTCTTTAAGGCCCAATCATTATGATAACGACATAGTTTTTTCAAAATATTAATGCAAAATTAAAGAAAAATAAAAATTTCAGTTAGAATTTAGATAACTACTTTAGAAAATTACAAGAAATGCACTTTTCATATTGTAATGAGCAAGGGAGAGCGAGCACGAAACTCACCACGTACGTAAAAACAAGCTGTAAATAATGACTAAAAAACTAGTCATGAATAAGTTGTAAGTAGTGTTCATACAGTTACAGCATGAATAACCATGCCATCGGATAATAATATCCGATGATAATATCTATAATAATAAATAAATTGCGTGGGTGCACAATATTAATTCAAATCGGAAAAAATTCGGAGAATTTCACCATTTAATAAAAAAATTGCGGGAGGACCAAATTAAAGAATACTTTCGATAGAGTACTTAAAGAATACTTAGAATAGAATAGAATACTTAAAGATAAATTCGATCATATATTGTCACTCGTTAAAGGTGACAGAAAAACTTAACAGATTATCGCGAAAACATTTCAGTAGAGGAACGATTGGCCATTTGTTTAGGATAAGTGAACATATTTATCAATAAACCACTATTTTATTTGTAAATTGTATATTAATCAGAAATTAGGTAGGTAAGTAATTACTGTTAACAAGGGTTATAGCATGGAGGTCGTACACATATTACGTTTTGACTATTTTTGACCTTTCTTTAACCCCACACCCCCCTCGCCCCCTATGTCACTCTGTCTTTATCTCGAAATATATCGAAACGTTCAGTACCATAAATGAACAAGAAATATAAACTAATATCTAATTTTGTCAGAATTCGAAAAATTTATTTATGTTAAAATTGTTTTTATATTGATATGAATCGACGTTACTTTGTTCTATTAAAATTTTAAATTAAAAATATTTATTTAGATATAAAATAATGTATTTTTGCATAGCTTCGATTATTGACAGCACTGCAAAACTGGTATCTTGAACTCCAAAATAGTCAGACATAGTAAGCCGAGTGGCTCCAAAACACCTACTGTATTTCTTTTCAATCTAGCACGTACTTCTATTGTGAATGCTTTTACGAAAGTTCCAACAAATCATAAATGTTAAGTAGGTACCTACCTGTTTCAATTATTTGGGAAAATTACCGAAGTTCCCACAGTAAAAATTATAGCCACTATAAAGTTTTAAATAAATATAAATATCTATATTATCTATATATTATGTCTATGGTATTATTTATACGTGATCTATACATTTATTACGATCATTTCGAGAAGTTTTAATTTTCCATTCGTACATTTTTTAATGTTTATGTAGATTTACAAATGTTAAATATATTTTTTGTTTTTTAACGGACTTAGCAACATTCAAAATATCTTTATTTATTTTTGATATTATATTTTTATACAATTCAAAAAATCTAAAGGTAACCACATCCAAAATAAAACAAACGTTAAAAAAAGACGTTAAAAGAATGGTATAAAATAATTATTGGGAATGTTGATTAATAGATTTTTGTGCTGAACATTCTTAAACTATGTAATTAGTCAGCCGATTTATCGAGTCCTGTCATAATTAGAACTCATAATTAGAATAATTAGAGTATTTATTGTTTCATTCGTGTATTCGCCGAATATTTCGTTAATCTATTCGTAGGTATTTTCATATTAGTGACTGTGTATATAACAAATATAAACACACTTCATCAGCGATAGTGGTTTTAATTACTTCATTATGACCTTTTTATTATGCAAGTACTTTTGTACTAATTATTAAGTTAGTAAAGCTTTAATACTAGATAATAACAATTAATTTCTATGTATATTTAACTACCTAGGAAATCAGTAATAAGGAATGTTTCATTCAATCTCATTCTTCTCGCTTCAGGTACCTACACGTTTTTGCATATTGGCAAGTAAACAAATGTATCCCTATATACAAATAGAAATGCCAAGGTAGCAAAAATTTTATAAATAGTTGAAATTGCAATAGTCGACGGTTCGGTGTTTTCAGAGTTTTAAAATTGCAATAATACAGATTTCTTTTTCTTCTCTGCAGCTTCAGGTTTAAATATATGATACGTAATTTAACCATTTAAGAGGGGGCTGGAAAAATCAGCTTCTACCATGTTTCCGCTAGTAACGCCACAGTAGTATTTTTCTAATTATTTTAATTAATATCAAACGGTTTAATCGCAAGATGGCACGATTTTGGCATCAGCTATTTAAATGTCAATTCCTGTTTCTTGTATTAAATAGTTTCTACAGAGTGCGCTTTTTCATTGATGCATTGGCATCTAATTTAATTATGTTTACGTTGTAAACTTTGTTAGCGTTTATAATTATTTATTCTAGGATATAAAGTTACAATTCTGTAACTTTAATAAAAATATAACTAAATGTAACTTAATATAAGGAATGGACGTTTTGATGAAAGACTCAAAAATAATGAAATGCAAGTTAACAAACTTAAAAAAATTATTTAACTTGCAACAAGAAAAGTTACCAAGTTATGGGAGCGGAAAATTCAAAATATTTCTCTTCAAAAAAGTCACAATGACAATGATTATTCATTTTTAAAATTTATTTTTTGTGTAATATGTGAGAGAAGTGCCATTATTAATACAAAATAAAACTTGTAACAATAGGTAATCCAATATTACTGATATATGCACATATGTAATTACTTATGTATATATTTCAGAATAATAATTATTATAGCATGCCATTAATTGCATTAAAAGTTAAATGGTTACAGTTTCGTTCTCAAATACATGTAGCTATACGTTATTCACGATAGGTTCCAATTCACGCAACCATGCACAAAAGTTACTAAATTGTATATTTATAATATTCAGATTAAAGTTTTGAACATGAACACTCCGATATCTACCGATGATTTACCTGCACACATGGCAAAATAGACTAAAATCTATTAGTACTATAAAAATACGAGGTTTTATTGATGACGTGTTGGAACCTAACGCGAATAATGTATGTATACATATCTACTTATTTATGGGAAACGTCTGCCGCATTCTCAGCATTTCTCAGTAATTCACAGAAATCATAAACAACACGTCGAAATGCAAAATAATTATGCTTACTATCGAAAAACAAACCGAATGAGATTCTATCTTTTATAAAATGAAAACTTGTAAATAAATAAAACTGTAGGTATGTAGGTATGGCAAATGTACCTACATACATACTTAATTTTAATTGTTATTTTGAAATTAGACCTTTTTATACAATATTATAAATGGTTGGAATTTCACTATTTAGAGTATAAGAAAATACAAGAGTTCAATTTTTATTTTAGTTTAAGATTTCGTAATAAGAATTACGAGTTCATTTTCGGTATAGGTACGTTGAATATAAATATTTTACAACGAAATATGCCGCCTATGCAGTTTGATATTTGTTTATCATACGCGAGATTAATGTCCACGAATCAGCCGGCAAATAAAAAAAATACCACTATAGTATTTTTACAGCACCATCTATTCAATAATAGTTGGACAATTTTGTTAGACAAATTCTTCGAAATCAAGTAGCTATCTGTAAGATAGTTTTATACTTGAAAATGACGATTTTTCAAGAAACGGTTTACGAATTCTAGCAACAATTACACCCTGTACTTTTGTATACGTATTCACTGAACCTTCTTCTAGTTGCTCCTTATAATATTTTAGTCATATAGTAGCTAAATATCTTATAATTTGAAGTATTCGGAAGCATGTGTACAACTTAGCAAAACTCTTCCTTAAACTTTTTTAGGATAAAAATATAAGGAGCAACTAGGTAATTGAATTAGTATTTATTATCAATTAAATGTTTTTAATAAAATTTAATAGTTTTTTAGTATCGTTTCCTGAAGTGAATCTACCATAGCGATATCTGTTGATTCTCACTTATGGAAACCCCCTCTTAAATTAAATTACTCGAAATTTTGTTTTTTCGTATGTTGAAAACGGATCCAGTTAGTCGCCCGTTTGTTTTATTCGACACATACTTAAAATAATAAGTTATATACATTGTGTAACAAATAAAACGTATTATCTACGATGTTCCGTTCCATTCTACATGCGTATCTTCGTTTCTGCGTATACAATTGTTGGCCATAAAATTTCACAACCAAATTTATAACTTTGTATGCATAGAACAGTGAAAACAACTGTTGAGAGCACGGATGGACACGGTAAATATTTTACAACGTTGCGTCCAACATTGTGCCCAATATTGTCCCCAACAAAGTCCCACACAATGTTTCCGAACAATGTGTGCTTGGAAACAAGGCCTTAAGTGTAGGTACAAATATTTTTGCCTAATATTATCCTTATACCTATGTATGTTTGGATAATATTAATATATCGATGGCGTTTCGACAGAACATCTTAAGCGCCATTTTGTTCGAAAATGAGTTGTTCTGACTATCTTATGCATTTAAGGGAAAAACAATTTGGTAAAATTTGGTAACACCATATCAATTTTTTTCACCAGAAAAATCGGTTTGTATTTCCGTGAGTGCGTGGAAACCAGGTTTCTGATATAGTATTTAATTTAATGAAGAATGCCAAGATTTTGTGCGGTTTTTGACAACTTGCTCAAGATCTGCTGTTAGATATAACGTTAGCGTGACGTACTTGTAAAGCCTAATTGCAATGAATTGTGACACGTTGCCATACGTCCAATCGCCGTCACCACAAAAAACAAAGTGCGAAAATAATGGAAAAAAACAACCATATAACTAGTGGTTACGGCACGTTTAATTTTCTGTGCGTAAGTCGTGTTGGTGGTCCTGCAAAATAGCAAGTGCGTGTACTTCCGCTGACCTGT
This sequence comes from Rhagophthalmus giganteus, assembly GCA_036326145.1. Taxonomy (NCBI): domain Eukaryota; kingdom Metazoa; phylum Arthropoda; class Insecta; order Coleoptera; family Rhagophthalmidae; genus Rhagophthalmus; species Rhagophthalmus giganteus. Next base: position 18,870,726 of record JARFJA010000067.1, on the reverse strand, counting down.
CATGATGTCTCGTTCAAGTATAGTAACTAACCTCCGTAAAACTACGTTTTTCACTCAAATGCATGGTAGAATAAATACGTTATTTGATACAAACGTGCCCCGCATTACGGTTTCCAGCAGGTATGTGTTTATAGTTAAGCTACAACTCAAAATGAACGCTCTTGTAAAATTTGCTTTCTGTCCTTTAAGATGTTTTGCCAAAACGCCGTCGATATAATGTTAATATTACGCAGTGTATAACGATATGTATGCAATGTGTCACCGGATTAACTTTGCAATAGGTATAAATAACAAATAATTTTTAAGTGATCATTTTTTTGAAACCCTGCTTAGTCCAAAACTAAAACGCGCTATTAAAAAATAGTTTAAATAACTCTATATAGTGTTTTATTAAAAAATATTCAATAATTAACATCAGTAAACGATCATTTTAATATTGAAGATACGATAAAATGTCATTAAAAGAAGTTGTTCAAAAATAACGATACAAAGCTGCGGAAAATTCGCTCAATTTTTTGCCATTTCTTCATAATTGTTTTCCGGTTCTATTTATCAAAGTTGAGCGATTTTTCCGTCAATTTTACACTTACTTTTGAAGTGACTCTTACTTTTGAACAATTTTTAATGACATTTTCTTGACATTTTGACATATTTATTATTGAATATTTTTTAATAAATTATTTCAACTTTTTTATAATATGTACATTTTATTGACAGTTTTGGTAAAATGTTTGGTTTTATATTTATATCTTCAAACATCTTTTTAAAAAGATATTTGAAAAAAAAAAAATATATATATATATATATATATATATATATATATATATATATGATTGTTATATTTCTATCGCCAGTTGTAGGGTTATCCATTATTTACGGGACAGCCTGTATAATTAATTGCAAAACCATTTTAATTTCAAGTTCATTTAAGTATCGAGTGCAACCTTCAATCAACGTAAGTATAGTTAACTAGGTATTCTTATATTTCTATCGATAAAATTGGTAAATACATATTTAATCAAAGCGAGTAAATATAGTTAAGGAATTATTGATTGCTATTCAAACGGAATTCTTGACAAGAACAAACTTTGTTAAAATTGAATCAGTATCTAGTTATACTAACTACTCGAAATCGAACTGATCGAACTGATACTTCTCACAATCAGCTTATATGTAATAACTTACGTTATTTTAAAGTAATATATTTTAAGTAATATGATTCTTGAATCGGCAAAATAGTTGAATGTATTTAAAACAAGTGCTAGTAATTAAAAGTTAATTTATAATATGGAAGTTGTAGAATGTGTTTTGTACGAACGAGGCCTGAAGATTGTTCATGATGCCGAAGGCCGAGTGCATAATAGTACACTATAAATACTGACGTGAAAAATGTGGCGTTACATTTCAGCCAAAGATTAAGATAGGTAATCGTGGTGCGAAACGCCGAGGCTATCTATAACCTGAGGCTGAAATAAAATTTCCACCCAACAAAGTATTGTACCTATACCATTTTATTCATAAGCGGTAGTTTTAAAACATAAAAAGGATTAAAAACAGTTTAAATATAGAAATCGAATAAAGACTTGACACGATAACGGATTTCGCGGATTAAATCTTTTTATGACTGATTTACACCGACATAACTTAATAGTTTAGTTCGGTTTAAATATAAAAAACCAATAATTTAAGCGATATTTAAATATTTGTACATTCACGAACGAACGATGCAAACAACCATTAGTAACGGGTGTCCAAAAAGTCTTTCAGTCTTGGTTGGCCGTAGAAAGATGAAGGCATGTCTTATTAGTTTAAGTCATTTCGTGTTTTGTTGTAGAAAGTAATCTTGTAATCATCCCGATGATGGAATAAAAACTCCAGTCGCCCAAATAAATCACGAAAGAAAGCGCCTTTTTAATTAACGCATTCTTGAATTCCCCTTCGTACATTATTTATTACTTTCAGAATAGTCTGTAGTCGATTAATGGCTTTTAAATCTCTATTTTGTAATTCTATCACGATTTTGCACTTATCTTTTTATAAGTACCTACTTTGTCGTCGATATAGCCCCAGAAGAAAAAGTCTATTGGTAGCGAATTAGCTAGTTATACTTTTAAATATGATTGTTTTTGTGTATTGCTTCTTTTTTTTTCGTCATATATTGAAATACGATTAGTTGTTCATGTACAAGGGCAATAATCCTATGAATATAGTTCATATTTTAAGTGCACTTTGCGATTCAAGTTTTTTTTAAACCACTTTAGGAGGAACAAAGATATATTAACCTTTCTAATCATATTTTCCTTTAGGGGATTAATTCAAAAAAACTTTATGTCTGATTCCCTAAAAATTTTATAATAAAAAAGGTACTCTTACCCACTTTCCATGAAATGAGCCATATTCGAGAAAATCGTGCTTAAAGAGTAATAGGTTTAACAACTACTAGTACATACTTATACAGCTACGCACGCCGTGTACTAGAGAGGGGCTTATTTTAAATTTGGGGACGATTTTCAAAGGGCTCTAACGTTTATTGTGGTTAGTAAATCTATGAAATTATTTTGAAATACTATATTTATTAGGAATATAAACCATACATGATTAAAGTTTAATAAAAAATTAAAGTGTTATTTAAACAATTTGATTTTTTCCTTTCAACTTTCGGAGTGAATATCTCGACAGACGAGCGTCGTAGAAAAAAGTTTATAGAACTTAAAGTTTTATTTTGATATGTTCTACGCTTCCCCGGAAGATTTCTCTTCATTTCTTAGACACCCTGGATTATAACGCGTTCCGAGTATTAGGGGTATAAAATATACCCCTAAAATTCCATGCCTGTATCATAAAGTGCAGAAGTCGGCATTATTTTTACACTTAGAACCTAGACTGATAACTCGTTTTTGAATTCTTGTAATCTAATGTAAGTAATAGAACAACTACAACCCTAGCAGCACACTTAGCTAAAAGTAACATAATTTCCCGATATATTATTATAAGCCAATGTCTTATCATCACAATATAGAATTTTGATGTAAAACCTATGCAGTTAAGCTATATTGTCAAGATATGTAGATTCTATATCTTAAACATCAGGAACATGTACTTTTTTGAGGTTGTATTGATATTTTTTTATATTGTTCTGATCTTAAATGTATATAAATAAGATATTTTGTCATTCTCGTATTGATATAATAGAGATGTATACGAGTTATTTAAAATCTATATTGCTAGGAACTATTTTACTTATGTTACAGTGGTATAAATAAGAAACTACTATATTATCTTATAATTTTATTGTTGAAAAAAGGATATAAAATATTTTAGTTGTACATACTAATTATAATACAAAATTAAACATATTTTCAGTAATATCTTAAAATTTCAATTCATTTTAATAAAAGTACCTATATAAAGACTTGATAAAAAAGGCCAGATTTATTAATTTATTATTTATTTATTTTCAATGTTTCGGCACAATTTCTGTAATTTTCCAACAAAATTTCTTTTTGTTAACAACACTTTCAATACAAAAATTAACAAAAAAGAAATTTTCATGTTTAACAAAAATAGTGTAAAATTGAAAATAAATAATTAATCAATAAACAAATTTGGACTTTATCAAGTAGGTGCATATAATCAAATAAAATTTAATAGATATCTATAAATAACACTTATATTTATAAAAATACCGAAAATATGAAAAAGTTGAAGTGAAGTATCATTGTTTAATTTTTGTATTTGCCAAATAGATGCCCACGGATTTTCTTATAGTTATCATCATGGATGGTGTACAACACTCGTCGTATTATTTCTGAAAATTAAATTACACATTAATACACGATCGACTATACAAAAATTACTTATATTTAACTTACCAACAATACATTCGTTACTTTCAGGTCACAGAATGTCGGTTTGTTGATTCTTTTTTCTAACGCCGTGTCCGCGTCTTGTACTTATTGGCTACAATGTGAGTTAGTAATTTGACCATTTAGCAGTAAACTGTCTTATGGGACATTTTTCTCCGATGGGATAATATGATACGTTTATCTGAAAATTAATATAATTAATCATTCAAAGAAAATAGTAAAAAATAATATCTAATAACAAAAATTACCTACTTAAGTACATTCTACTTAATTTGTTCGTGTTTTTAAATACTGAAGTAAGTAGGTATAGTCAAAATGGAGTATGACTCACCTATGAAAGTAATAAGTAATGCAATGTGGCGTTCGGCTATCGTTTTCTCTTTCCACAGAAGTTCGCATTGTAAAAGAGATCGAAAATATCGACGTACGTTTGAAGTTGCTTTTTTAAATTGCTCCCAGAATGTTACATCCCACGACTTCATAAAACATTAAATGTATTAATAAAATGTAATATATAAGATCATAAAAATCGACTTACGCATTATAATACTTACTATTGAACATTGAAAATAGAAGTACACTATCCGCTTCGTTGCAGTGAACTGATACCCCTCTATTTACACAACTTTGGTCAAGCAACAAGATATGATGTCCCGTTAGGTATCTATTGACCGAGGGTTAACAATAGCAGGTATATACGCTTAGGTACCTGTACTTGGTATAACAATTTACTAAGGAAGGATATCCTAGTGTTCTAAATACGTTCAACCGCGCAGTGACGTCATTCGTGCGAGTACGTAATTGTCGGACTTTTGATAGTTTCACGAGTGACGTCACATCTCGATGTGCAGAACTGCCCCAATATCTTACCTTAATAGTTATTGAACCATATACCAAGTTGATAAACTAATATTTCCAAAAAACAAGCATTTATTTAAAATCAATTTTAGAATTAAATTCACATTAACCCGCAACTTTAAAAAAAATGATCGAAAGTTAATGAAAAACGAAAAGGTTTCGTCGGTTTTAATATATTGGCGGGGTGGAAATCATAACACCCCCTTATTTAGATTTTTAGTAGGTATCTTTCCGAACTAAATCAACAGATTCGCAGCCGTATTGGAAAAAACACTTTCCTATGTTTCACAAATGATTTTTTCTACTATTGCTTCAAAAAGCAAAATAGATATCTAGGTATAGATAGTTTGTAAAAAAATAATAAATTACAAAATACATAACTTAAGTAGGTTTCGTCGTTTTTTTCGCGGACTCTAGCTCTCAGTCGCTTATAGATATGTAGGTACTTTTTGGTTACGCACTAGCTTACATGTCTGAGACAAAGAATGATTCCCTATTGTCAAACTTTCAAAGAAATGGCAAAAGCACAACCTAGTTTGTCAGTAGAAATGTAGAAAATTTAATTTCAACATTGCCTGGTAAAGCGGCATAGTCATAAAACTACGTGATTTTAAAATAGCCAGTGCGGATAACAAGGAGATGGGTCGTAAAGAATTTGGGAAAAGGTTTCGTAGAAATGGCAATGACGAAGATCGCAAAGTTCTACCTATTTGCATTTTTGATTATTACCCACTTAAAGAGTTTGAAAAATATGTACCTTATGCTTACTCAAGCTAATGTTTTACTCGAAACTGCTAACTTTTTTCAACGTTTAGTATTTACGCTGTTTTAGATTGACGTCATCCCAAGCATTTGAGGTTACTTTAGTGTTAAATAAAATTATAAATGAAACCGGCAAACGAGCCATTTTAATTCCCAAAAACTTTTTATGAAAACAAATTCTATGAAGACAGCTTTCTCCAAGTTTGGGTTTGGATTTTTGTCATTAATTCTCTGCTAATGAAAAGTAATAACAATTTAATAGTTGTTACTTATCTAATAATTAAACTAGGTATTGATAATATTCCGTTTATCAGTGATCGGTATATGCGCTTCTCCCTAAATGCTTTTTTAATTAGGTAAGAAAGGTGAATATATTTCGAGAAGGTTTTGCAAGTTTTATATTACCTATTTTTTAGATAGCAGATTTTGTTAAATTTGATATCTATTTAAGCTAATTCAAAAGACATTGAATAGATATAGAAAATTCATATCAAGTATACTTAAATTTAAACATGTTTATTAGTATACAATTTAAAAGATTTTAATTCATCATTTTTAGATAAATTTAAACCCATTTTAAAATATTTATTTAAGCTCACTATTTTATGTCGCAGATATATCACGTTAAAACATTATTTACAAATATGGTTTACTAAGATCACATCGATCTTAATATTATCTAATTTTGTAATATTTAAACAAACCATCTAAAGAATATCTGAAAAACCTTATACTAAAGTCACATATATAAATGTGGCTTATTATATCACATTTAGATAATGCTGAGTTTAATAAACTCAGATGTGCTGCTAGGGTATAAGTGTTTATAATTATTTTCAGGTACCACGGTGGATCGGTCAAGCTTAGAAATCCGCATATAGAATTAATGGATCAAGATATCCTTTATCATTTGGCTTTAGGGACTGGTTCTCACGATCTCGTTGAAATGTTTGGAGATGTCAAAGTGAGTATTTAAAATGCATATAATATACCAAATAACCATTTTTAAAATGTTCTCTAAGCGCCGATTTTACAATATTATTATCAGATAAGTTAGTCTTCGAATAACCGCTACGGACACGTTTCTTGAGACAATATAGTTTTCATGGAAATTATCCGCGAATAATTTATCTGTAATTTATGTACTATATCTTGTCCATCCGAACGGGTCTGACGATACGTCATCATTAAAAAGTAACTAGATTGTTTATTTCTAATTCGGCTTAAAGTTCGGAAAGCGACATATTCTGTAGATGATTTACCTGCGCACATATTAGATGGTATAAAGAAAGACTACAATTGATTAGAACTGTAAAAATACGAGATGCAAGGTGACAGTACTATCTGAAACGTCATCATCTAGTAACCTTTTATCGATGACGTGTCGCCAGGTCTCTTGGATTGGTCGTAGTTGTAAAACTAGCCCTATAACTCATCCAAACCTATATGATGTCACGTCATCAATACAAGGTTACTAGATGATGACGTTTCACACAGTGCTGTGCCCTCATACCTCGTATTTTGACAGTTCTAATAAATTGTAGTCTTTCTTTATACCATCTAATATGTGCGCAAGTAAATAATCTATAGCTGTCACTTTCCAAACTTTAAACCGAATTACAAATAAACAATCTAGTAACTTTTTGTTGATGACGTGGACATCATATAGGTTTGGATAAACTATAAATAGTTTAAACTAAAAATGCGCATTATTGCCAATTTGTTCATCAGATATTTTTAACACTTTAACTGCCAGCCGTACATTATTAATATGTGGATCTCTGTGAGGTCAAAAGGAATCACTTGAGAATTTAAGCGTTTATTTAAACTTTTTATATACCGAGTGTTTTACAACATGTAATTCCATAAATTTAAGTAAAAAAGAAGAAACGATAGCCGCCATCATAAGGCTTAAGCAGTTACGGCTCTTAATCAGAAATACGCGTTCGACGCCGATGACCGGCACGTCGGCGTCGACGTTAAAGTGTTAAAGATTTTAAGTACAGTAAACTCTTTATATTCACGTATTCGCGATTACGACTGCCACGAGCTATGCGACTTGTTTACACTTGGCAATGTTGTATAATAAAATGAATAAGGTATATATGGATTGTACTAGTGTAAGCGAGTACTTTCCTTAAAGTTCACTATTATGGCTTATTTCCCAGGTAAACTGAAAAAAAATAAAACAAAACAAATGCTATTCCACAGTAGCAAGATAATAATTTGTTTGACTCAATGTTCTCGAGTTGTGTTGAGTTCTGTCTGTCCTTTTTCGGATTTATTTTCCGTACACCAACATTTAAAAGTGAACAATTTTTGTGGTATACATATTTAAGTTTATTTCTCTCATAAGTTGCGATTGTGCATGGAGACGTTACAATCCTGGTAGCAAAATCTGAAGTAGAATTATTGGTGCTAACAAGTGACACCAATTTTCGATTTTCAGATAGAACCCTCTGTATATCCTACTGCATTTTTGGATGCCCGGGTAAATTTTAAATAGATTAGCGCAATTTTGTCAAGGAAAGTTTAGATTATTTTTCTACTTATTATGATAATTAAGAAAATAGTTAATGTGTTCTTTTTTGAGTTGAATAGTGAATAAATTTTAGGTTTGACGGTACCGTTGGATTGGCAGTCAAAAATTGTATTTATCTACAAGGTTGTGCTACTCGATGATACTATTTCAAAAAATTGACTTTTCGGTAAATAACTAATTTCGACTAATTTGAATGCTCCTAGTAACTAAATGCGTTGATTAGAAATGAAGTTTTTGTTTTTCTGTTCTTTTTTAGGTAATTTATTTATTTGAAGTAAATCGCAGCTCTCTGGATTAAAATCTTAACTTTGTCCTAAAAATTCGCTAAAATTGTGTTAACCTATTCAGAATTCACCCAGGATTCCGAAAATGCAATAATATACAGGAACTTCCATTTGAAAATCGAAAATTGGTGTCACTCCGGTCAAACCGAAAATCCGAAAAAATCGTACATGTCAAAATATGGAATTTTTCGTCTTTATTACTTGTGCAGAGTTTCATTTCTTTAGATTGAAAAACAAGGAGCAAAAAAGAGGCGCTAGTGATCTCGTTGACACCCGGTATAATTATATGTAGGTGTAACATAAAAGAATACTTAAATACTTTAAACACAATGCGCACAAACAACATGGAAACATATCGAAGCAGTTTTGGCAGATTATCGTAAACGACAAAAAGTAAATTTTACATTTCACAAATTTTGTGTTTCCGCGAAACTTACAGTTTTGAGTAAAAAACGAAAATAAGTGATGTGTCTACAGTGAAATTTGGAACATATCAATATTAACTGATATTTTATTGGTTAACAATAAGTAGCGTTGTCCGTTCTCAAAACTTGTGAACAACTGTTACAACTTAAATTAAGGCCTCTCTTAATTTTCGACAAGAAATCGTTACTTGATGTTGTTCCAAAAATAGTTTATCTAATGTTTATCTGATAATTTATTGTAAGTAGGTATCTATAATATTCTAGAACCAGTCATAAATGTACATATTACCTATGTATATTTAGATACATATAATACTAATTTGAACCATCGCCTGTAGCTGTTTTTTGTTTTTATAGTTATTATTCAAATGCTTTTCACGTATTTGGGATAAAAAGTAAAAGTTCAAAATAATAAATACATATCGATGACGTTTTGGCAAAATAGCGTAAGCGATAAAAAGCTAATTTTACAGGTGCGCACATTTTGTGTTATGGCGTACGTATAACCACGAGCAAATACGTCCTACGGGAATAGAAATTAATTTTTCTGGTAGAAAAAATCGAAATGTCGTTACCAGAATTTACCAGGTTATGTCTTTGTCTTACAATTAGATGCATAAGGTAGTCGGAATAACTCATTTTCGAAAAAAATTGCGCTTACGATGTTCTGCCAAAACGCCGTGGATATTTATGTACTTATGTATAAAACCGCACTAAATCGCGGAAAAGTTCAGCCGAATGTTAACGGTCAATTTCGAAGGCTAATGACAAGTATACCTGTGTTCGCCAAAAAAGGATTAGTTTAATTTTTTTTAATAATAGAAACGATAACGTTAAGGGGCTAATGCACAGAATGAGAAATTCTTTTAAGAGAGAGAACAAAAAGTTCAAAGCGAGATGGTCAAATATAAATGTAATGTATAGCGTGTAGTTAAATAAAACTGACATGTTACACTATAATTCTTGCTTATCGCCGTGTGAGATGGAGTTATTATTGAAATATAACAGGTGTTTATTAAACATTGATAAAATAATCTGTATTGCTTTGAATAAGTATTACGTTACGAAATAAAGAAAGGAACCCCAGCAAATAATTTTTAAATTTCGCGGCGGATTCAGTCGGTATCGTTTCACAATATTTGTAGTCAGTAGCGGCGATAAATTAGGCGAGAGGAATTTTGAATTGTTTGGGTAATGAAATACATGCTGTTGTAAATAATTACGTCTAGTTTCGCGTATTTTACTACTTACACTACTTTTGAACACGTTTACTTTAAAATATTATTAGTTTAATTTAATCATTTTGCTATAGTATGTCACTGCCTTTGTTATTTAACCTGACATTGACAGTTTATACGACAGTACCAGAGTTAGAAATCTACCGCGAAATTTAAAAATTGTTGGCTGGGAGTGCATATTCAGATACACGTTCATTTGTTTCAGTATATTTACGTACAAGTGCTGTTCAGTATGAGTCCGATTTTTTTTGTTTACTTGATAATCACTGCCCATTGATCAGACTTTTTCTGACAAAAAATAATTTTTTTAATAAATTGATATGAGAAATTAGATTGTCCTATATAGAGAGTTTTAACACATTTTACAAAATCACATATATCTCTACCCACAACATTATTATTAAAATTTAAAGTATTAAAACAATAGGTTGAACATTTTTATAAAATTTCTGTCTTTCAATTTAATATTTAGGACACTTTAAAACGAGTTCAAAATATGACAATAAAAACAGACATATTACTAAAACAAGGAAAAGTGTTGCTGTACGAGTAAAAAAGATGTAAATTGCTAAACAAAACAGGTATTGTTATTTTCCCATATTTTGTTTCAATGAAATATGTCAATAACACTAATTTATTATAAAAAATATCCGTTATTTTAATATGCAACTCCAATATAAATGTAGATACCTATACCTACATATTTAGTGAGTTATTATAATACATAGCTATTTGTTGAGACTTAAATATCCTGTAAAGATTTAATCGTTGTTTGTAATTTAATACATACCTTCGCTTTGCGAAACGTAATCATGTTGATAATTGTCGAGACGCTCCAGACGAAACATAATAAAATTTGTTACTGCAAACGCCTGATTTTAGGTAATTGTATGCAGAAATTTTGAGAAACATGCTTTCGTAAAACCAACATTGTACTTTCACTGTACGTTCAAAAACAATATAATTTGGCAGCTAGCTTTATAAGATATTAATTCTCTCCGCTACGGAGCGTTTTATTAGATATTGTTATTTACTATGAAGTTATTTAATACCAAATATTGCCAATATTATGCAACAATTTATACTATAAAAAATGACTTTTAAAAAGAAAAACGCTCTGTAGCGGAGTAATATAGAGCTTCGTCTTTCAGATAAGTGTAAGTTTATAAATATATGTCTTTTAATAACTTTAGAAGATTATTTAAGCTAAGGCATTGTAAATCGGATCGTGCATTACCCCCTTAAGGATAAAAAAGTTAAGCGTACATTTACATCATAAGCATGGCTTATGTGGCGCCCTCTGCTGAATACACCGCAATTTGATTATGATTTGTCTACTTCCAAATTTTTACGTTCATACTGTTGGGTCGCAAAGAAGGCTGGGAATATAGTAACCATAGTAGTTGTTGATATAAAATAAAATTGGTAGAAAAACGCAATAAAATTTCTAAATGTTAAATTAGTTGATTGATTAATTCAAAAAATATAAAAGTTCAAAATATACAAATAGTTTGAGGTGTGAGCGGTGAACGAAAAGAAAACCTCGCATCACAACACATACATTCAAAAACATTAAACATCATATTGCGAAAAATAAATTTTTAACTTTAACACCCTATAACTTTTTTATTGTCAACATTTTATTAAGGCTTGTTGAGTCAAATTGTAATATTTTGAAATCAAGAATTTGAAAATCTCTAGAAAATTATCATCATTTTACCTAATTATAAAGCAATAAACATAGTTTAATTACTTTTTAAGTAAATATTTATGAAATAATTTTATCTGCTACCAAATTATTCTCTTAATATGCAAATTTTAGAAGTTTATATCAACTTTTATGTAGATTAAATTAAACGATATTGTTTAGGCGCTTTGATCCAGAAAATTCGTTTTTACAGTTCGTTTGCATGGGGGGAACTGATAAACGTATGGAACAGTTTGCTAATTTCATAATGAAAGAAATTGGTCACAAACTCCCAACAGGCACTACCCTTTTGGATATCAGTCGGTATTCTCACCGATATTGTATGTATAAAGTTGGACCTGTACTTTCTATAAGTGTGAGAATTCCATTTCAACTATCTCGCAGTGCGTTATCTAAATAATATTTTATTATAGCACGGAATGGGCGTTCCTTCTATAAGTATTCTTCTACATGAATTAATCAAATTGATGTACCATGCAAAAGTAAAAGATCCCATATTCTTTAGAATTGGAACATGTGGAGGTATCGGTTTAGAAGGCGGCAGTGTTGTCGTTTCTGACGAGGCCGTAGATGGAATGATGAACAATTATTATGAAGTGGTACGAAGTTTATATCTTTTTTATTTTTGTTTTCAATACAGCGAAAATACCAAAGTATATCGAAAATTGTTTTTCTTTAGCCGATGTTAGGTAAAATTGTAAAGCGCCCTGCGAATTTAGATTGCAAAATAGTAAAAGAATTGAAAGGTCTTGCCGATCCGAAAGATCCTTACGTTACTACATCTGGGAAAACGATGTGCACTTCTGATTTTTATGAAGGTAAGTTAAATTAAAAACAATTTTTAAAGGTAAGTTAAATATTTAAAAATTGTTTCTTAATTTAAAACAAATAGCAATTTATAACATTAGTTACAAATGAAAATGATTGTGTTTAATGATTTTCCACTATCGATAAGAGGAATTTTATTTAAATTAATTGTTATTTACTTACTTACGTACATTTTAATCGTTCGTTTTATCAGTTTATATTTAAAATTATTTCTAGATTATCTCATTCACCGCATTATAAAAATGAATATACAGGATGCGGTTATTTTAATTCGATATTCTCGATTTGATAGTAATAAAAATAGGTCTGGTTTTGGAAATTACATGTGGGTTAAAGTTAAAATACCTATTTGTTTAAAACACGTAATAATGGATAAATAATGGAAATTATTTATACATAGGTGTATTTTGTTGTTTATTTTACGCAGTTATGAATGCTAGAAACTAAATATTACCTATTTGAACATGTGACATTACACGTTCAATATAGATATATCAGTCATATCATAATTATGAATTTTCCAACAATTTTTGAAAATGTCAGTTTTATGTGGCAATCGTAAGAAAGGCACTTTTCTAATTTCGATAAAATGAGCCACACCTATTTGAGAAAATCGCATTTTAAAAAAATTAGAGGTGTTGTCTATCCCAATTTCAATACTTTTAGCGTTGCTATTTTCAAAGAAACTGATAATAAATTAAAAGTACCAACATTTCTATAATTTTTTTCTTACAGCATTTTATAAGAGTAAAACATCAACGATAAATTACCAAAAACAATTAGGTAAACATTAAACATGTGAATTTTGATATTTTTCAAAAATTTTCAGCAAATATTTACACGAAAAATTCTTATGAATTTTCAATATGAATAGCACGTCCATTCTATTTACATCTCTGTACCGAAATTTTTTTTTTAAATATACTTACTTAATTAAAATAATATTTAAGATACCTCTTAATATTCTTTAGGTGAGACTTTCTCGAGTACTTGTCGCCCGTTTTATCGAAATTAGAAAAGTTTGTGTCTTTGTTGTCTTAAAATGTTTGGGAAAATCGAAAATGCCGTTAAACATTTAAAAGTTGATCAACTAATAATCTTAATTGTCGATTTGGAAGGTTAGAGGTATTGCATACTTAACCCCCCAGATGATGTCAAAAAATATATGATGGCTGTTTTAAAGATCTTATCTGCACACATATAAAGAAAGACTACAATTTATTAGAACTGTAAAAATACGAGGTAGGTGGTGACAACACTGTGTGAAACGTCATCATCTAGTAACCTTTTATTGATAACGTGATCGCCCGACACGTTGGATAGGTTATAGCGATTTATATGAGTAGGGGCTGTCGCGTCGTAAAAAAGCTTAGAAACTTTAGCATTCTGTTGACGTGATCGATAGGTCTTCCAGAAATTATCAGCATTTTCTGAACACCTATGTATATTTCTTTTCCTCTACACCACGGACTACATTTATAACACGTTGTGCTGGTAAAATGCCCCTTTTAAATTATCAAATTGAAATAGGTGTATACGATAAGATTGATTATAAAATAGTCTCCCTTACGATTGCCGAAAAAAGCAAATTTTTATAAATTAGGTGCGGTAAAATTTTCAAAAATTGTAATTTAAAAGAAATGGACTATGGAGTTTTCAAGGCCTTGTGCTATTATATATTTTTTGTATTAACAAATTTTGTAGTTTATGCACTTGTAAATTTTAGTTTTACGGGCGATTTCTCTTTTAACCCCTTAAGTGGTTATGTCGTATATAATCGTCATGGTCTCTTGTATCGCGTAGCGCTTATGACGGATATATTCGCATCATGAATTTACTTGATATTCTTAATGGTTATGTCGAATATATACGCGTAATCCTTCCTAGTAATAGAGAAGAGATATGGGCATTGCAAGTTCAACTTGTTTAGGTGCCGTGCTATTTACGATATAGAAAACATAACTTGGTGCGAGGAGTGTAAAACGTGATTATGCCCAGCTCCATATTTTCAAATTTATCATACCAAAGAATAAATTCTATGTTTTCTAATTTGTTTCATTATGAATAAATATAATATTTCCCACAAAAGATAAATATAATTACAATCCTATAACTTCTCCTTCCTCTTTGTAACCTTTATTTCAGTTTTTATAAGCTGTTATAAATATAAACTAAAATAATAAAGATTAAGTTTAATTTTTTTTCAACAAATGTCAAAAAATGTTGTGCAGAATGTAAAACATATTCATAAGAAGTAAATAAAATGAATATGATGTGCAAAAAAAATAATTTAATGGCATGACGAACACAAAATTTCATCTGATGGATATGACGAATATACACGATAGCGACAAAAATACGTGGCCACATCAAACCGCTTAAGGGGTTAAAACGCTGAAAACTGTTAAATTACCCACGTCAATGGTCTGCAAAGTTTTAATTTTCTGTACATCCCTAAAAAAAACATCTACTATGTAATGCCTATTAATTTGAAAACCGTATAATGCAGGACAAGGGCGACTGGATGGAGCTTTTTGCGAATACACAGAAGCAGACAAAATGGAATATTTAAATCAACTGAGTAGTCAAGGAGTAGTTAATATGGAGATGGAAGCTATACCGTTTGCTGCTCTTACGTACCATGCCGGTATAAAATCGGCTATAGTCAATGTAACTTTATTAAATAGACTTAAGGGCGATCAGGTACGTATGTAAACAACTGAGTCTTTAAATAAACTGGGGATCCTCGAATTTCATTACAGGTAGCGGCACCCAAGGAGTGGCAAATTAGACCTCAAAAGCTCGTTGCTCGTTATATTAAACGTTATCTGCAAATGAAAGGGACACGGTCCTGTGACAGTTAAGAGTCCGCGACGTTTTTAACTTGTTCAACAGGAATCAGAAACTTTCGAATAATCCTGTACCGATTTAACAAAAATTGTGCTTTGTCAAAAATCTTTTATATACCTACTTAATACTATGTAGTAGAGTTTAAATAAAAAATCAAATTATTCAATTAATTTTATTACTTCAAAATAACTGCCCTTTTTACCAAAAGTTTTTGATATATCTACCTAATTTTGACTTATCAACGTTATAATTGTAACAATTAAGAATGTTTAAGTTTTTGATATATCTACCTAATTTTGACTTATCAACGTTATAATTGTAACAATTAAGAATGTTTAAGTTTTTGAAATACCTACCTAACGAATAAATTGTCAAGTGCTTTTACAAAATTAATCTTTTTAATAACATTACCAAATTGCAGTTATCTGTATTTCCATATGTGTTCTGAACTATCGCTTTAAATGTGCATTTTCTATAAACAAAACATATCATAAACGAAAACTAACTAAAGATAAATGTAAGTTTTGGCTTGTTATTATTATGACTAATATTATACCGTTAATGTATTCTTATTACCTATAAATATGAAGGTAAATAATTGCTGTTAAAATGTATGTATAATACATAAGTATATTAATTAGATTAGAATCTGTGTGAAACGCGATGTTAAGTGTGATTTTTTTGACAATATAATAATTGACTATTTGTTAGCTTAAATGTTAGACAACGATTATAAATATGGTGATATATATATATAAATTAAATAGCCTACTTTAGACTATTAAGTTGAATTGCGATGCACCGAAAGATGATTTTAGAATAGACGATTATTTAACATTGCAAGTAAACGATTGCTGATTACTGAACTTGTTTGTTAAATCTGTCACTGTTAAATTGTTATACAATTTACATTTATTTGTTACCTACTTGGAAGTGCATGTTCGTTTAGAAATTAGCATGTAATCAATTAAATAAATACGCATCAACACCTAAAAATTACGTTCTAAAATATGTATAGATCTATTAGCACAAATAAAGTAAACTTTTACAAAATTTCACCCAATCAACCCAATGTATCAAACAATAAGATTTATCTATACACATACATATATATATATATATATATATATATATATATATATATATATATAATTTGTAATTAAAAACTGATATAATTGTCTACCGTTTTATTACCTATACATACTTTTGATAATCTCTGTGTGTATGTAACCTACATAATCTGTTTAATATTAATACAAGCTACAAAATGTTAGTAAAGCAACAATAGCTTTGCAACAATATTAAATAAATGTAGAAGAAAATTGATTCATTTGTTGTGTATTTTACAACCTTCGTCCAGAATTGATTTATACTGTTTCTGGACATCCTGTATTTACATCGCGTTTAATACGTCTCCAATACATTACCTATTTCCTTGCATAAAAGTGAACAGATCGCATTAAATAAATTAATAGAGATGCGCATCAGATGAAAAGCTGATAAAAATGTGAAATAAAAATTAAATCGACTGCGAAAACAGAGTGTAAACACGGTAATTTTGAATTAATATCGTGAAAGAAAGTTACATGTAGATATGTAGTCGAGACTAATACAAACAAAAAACCTTTGCAACATTTTTTTTTATTTCAGCACCTTTAATTTTGAGGGGGGGGGATCTAGATACAGAAGTAGTAAATATTTCGCGATCGTCGACAAGCTGTCCATTCATGGTGTAATCGAACAAATACCTACTCAAAATGTTTCAATGAGTCACTTTCGCTTTCTGAGTTCTTTTAGAACGATTAATGTCTATTCGCACACATCAGTGACGTGTCAGTGCCGTGACCAGTTCAGCCCGTTTGATGCCTATTTGCAAACATTCAGGTCGTTGATCTTTCAGTATTCGAAGAGCAAAGTGAAAATGGTCAAGTTCTCACAAGCTGATCTAGTGATGATTGTCCTATTACGGGCGAAGAAGAAGAAGGAATGAAAGCGAAAAGAAGAAAGAGAGTAAGGTAGACTTTACCACCTTGTATATAAGAAATGTGTATCTTATATCTTCTTCTAAATACCGCAAATCTATGTGTTTTGGATTGGACAAATCGTACAACACTGGATATTTACGAACAAGTTCAATGAGCACTTCATGATTCATGTTAAACTCATGTTTTCACTATTTAGAGTATAAGAAAATACAGGAGTTCAATTTTTATTTTAGTTTAAGATTTCGTAATGTACTATATCCACGTACACCCCAGGTTCGTAAACGCGCGAATTTGAATCAAAAACGCGGGAAGTTTGAAATGGCCAAGTTGATCGTCTTTAACCTACCTTACCCAACCTGGACCTACCTTGTTAAAAGGACACCTACGTTGTGTAATATAAGTTTATATGCACTGTCTACTCTCGATCGCAGCAAGATTGGTTTAGACACAATAAAACAACAAGATATGATAAACGAATTTTTATTTAAATTCGTCGAACCAAAGTAAAGCCAAAAGGTCCCTGTTCACCAGAAGTCTCTTTGGAGGAAGAACAGGGCAAAGAAACCTCCAAAGGTACCCAACCTACATTTGTTATCTTTGAGAAGTCGTAATGTGAATGACAGTCGATTCAAAAATGAAATGACTTTTATCGATGGCCGTTCGTCCCTTACATCACACATACAAAACCAAGAACGTTAAGCAGCAGGCCGGCCGGCCCGAAGGTACCACGCACCTGGTTACGGACAACGTGGCTAAATAGTTGGAGGTTTTGGTATCCACAGCAGGAGCTCTCACGTTAGGCCCGCAATGGGTTCACTAACACTCACACCTGTGAATCCAAGCACGGTCGGAAATTATTAATACATTCTCCAAGGCTCTTTCATACTCATCACTAGATCGGCAATCGATACTGGTTGGTGTTAAAACAAACAAAGTGAAACCGCGAAGTTAGGTTCTCAAAGATACCATTAAACAAGATGTACATAAACATGGCAAAAAAATATAACACACATAAATACGATGTAAATAATAATATGGCCATCAACGAGATACAAATACAACACACATAAATATGCAATAAATAAAATGGTCATCAACAATGGTACAAAAGCAACACCCATAAATATAGACATAATATAATTATTCAACAAAGAGAATACATGTGGTAAACATATATTCCATAAAACGTTCTTCGACTTGGGTCCAAGGGTAAATCAAATATCCCATAATTTCCTATTCAGGTCAAAATGCAACTGTAGAGCAAAACACATTTAAGTTCTCAGACGGCAATAAATACGGAGATTTATGTGTCTGGCAGGCAGCAGGCGCGACACCCCATACTTAATTATTAAGTATTGAAAGCAAATATAACGTTGACCAAATAATTAGCACCAAGTACACCTATTAACGATATACTTACTGGTTACCTGAGATAGCTATAAAATGAAACAAAGATTATGAATATGTGTCACCGCAAAACACGGTAAAATTGCACGACGCCGTGAAGGTACCTAAATTTCAAAAGAAACACAGATAAACAATAATGATAGTGAATATACCCAACATAATCAAATATTATAATTTATATTTCAAGGCCTTGAAACACAATGATTTACACAAACCACCAGTACTTTGTATTTTAATGATGCGCCACTTGCGTGAGCGACAAAAGTACCTTTAAACATTGCAAATATTAAATGGTCAAAATTCCCAGTATTTATCTGCGTACAATTTCAATAAAATAAAGGTGCAATCCTACCTGGTTTAATGACGACCAAATAAGCCAACAAAAGTTGAGCAAAGGTGAATGTCGGGCACTACTCAATTTGAACGGCTCACTCGTTCGCGCGCTACCCATCAACTGCCCTTCTTCTCTTCGCATCTAAAAGCGTGAACCCTTTCTTTGACTTAATGGTCGTAACTTTCCCTAAATAGTTGGCAACCCACAACTCACATCGACAGCTATGGTCCTTATTTTTGCCGCCTTATTTGAATTTAAACCTGGGTCATTACAGTAATAAGAATTACGAGTTCATTTTCGGTATAGGTACGTTGAATATATATATTTCACAACGAAATATGCCGCCTATGCAGTTTGATGTTTGTTTATCATACGCGAGATTAATGTCCACGAATCAGCCGGCAAATAAAAAAAAATACCACTCTAGTTTTTTACAGCATCATCTATTCTGACAAAACATAACATAGTTGGACAATTTTGTTAGACAAATTCTTCGAAATCAAGTAGCTATCTGTAAGATAGTTTTATACTTGAAAATGACGATTTTTCAAGAAACGGTTTACGAATTCTAGCAACAATTACACCCTGTACTTTCGTATACGTATTCACTGAACCTTCTTTTAGTTGCTCCTTATAATATTTTAGTCATATAGTAGCTAAATATCTTATAATTTGAAGTATTCGGAAGCATGTGTACAACTTAGTAAAACTCTTTCTTTAACTTTTTAGGATAAAAATATAAGGAGCAACTAGGTAATTGAATTAGTATTTATTATCAATTAAATTTTTTTAATAAAATTTAATAGTTTTTTAGTATCGTTTCCTGAAGTGAATCTACCATAGCGATATCTGTTGATTCTCACTTATGGAACCCCCCTCTTAACAACAGGCATTTTAATATAATGTAGCGAAAATGTGACCAACGCCCTCCCATCAGCAAGAAGTGTCCCGACACGGAAATTCTGTGGTCTTAAAACGACTTCAAATACGTTTTAATGTAAAAACATCGTATCTAAGCAATTATACCCTTAGCTTCAAAGCAGATTTGCTCTCAAATTTTAATCCTGTATTTGATAGACGTATAGAATTAAAATTGATACAAATTTCACGCCCATAACAATTCGATAAACCACAATTCTTTTCTACCATAATACCTACCTACTTCTATAGGTATTTACATAACATTTTTTTAACATTGCAATATCAAGTAGATCTAGATATCAAACATGAGACAGTATAGGTTTCTACTAGATTCAAAAAGAATAGCAAACTAAAATAATCTAGTTTTATTTAATCAATTTGTTAGAATACCTATTAGGTACCTATATATAATTATGTGGTAGCTGTAAATAAATATATTTGCTGTGGTTTGACGTTATAGCTAAAACTATGTAAGTATCTAGTATAAGTTGTGAGGTGGATTAAAAATTATTTACGAAACCGAAAATTTATATTGATTATTATCATTGAATAAATATATACATAAGTAAGCAACCAACAGAACACTATGGTTATGTAGACGTCGAACATTTTATTAATCTTCTGAAACTGCCAAGTAATTAATACTATTTTTAAATTCTTGACGTTACCGATGTTATTTAACACGTTGAGCGTCAAGAACATTTTTACAAACAAATCTGTGGGGCCATAACAACAAAAGATCCGTTAATGAGCGGTCCCTAGGAACCGTTCAACATGTTAAATTAAATTATAGCAGTATTTTTTGTTAGTTCCCATTACCGCTGACGTAACAAAGGGTTGGCCCTTTGCTACCAACAGTGAGTAATCATCGCGAAAATCATGGATATCTACTTTAACAGTTTATAGCACTATTAGTAGCATATTCAAATATTTTATCAGAGCAATTACTTTATTAAACATGTTGCGCCCTCTGACATTAATTTGAAGAATCATTTTATTATACATTCTAAATTATTTTGCTATTGCTATAAGATAAGTACCTTTTGCGAAAAGTGCATAACATTGGTTGTTTTTATAAATGCAAAACGATTAGTTTATTATAATGTGTTTAATGTCAAGTAAGACTTCATTTATGCATTTTTCTGCATATAAGTTATATTGCAATGTATATTATATTAATTACAATTTTAACCACACCGGCGCTGAGATCTTAAAATCAAATATTTGAAGATTAAAATTCTTCTTGAACTTGTTAAAAATAATAAGTACCTACTCACCATTTTGAAGTCAAGTTGGTTAAACTGCAACATCGACACTTAACAACGGAATAATCAAACTCGTTCATTGTAGAATTAATGATCGTCAGTTAAAGAGCCAATTTATAAATAAAAAAATTAATAACTTTTATTATTATAAAATAAGGTTCTACAGGAAATACAAATAAAATACAATCACGGTACACAAATATAATAGAATGTTAAATTTACAATAAATAATATTGTCAACGCCATATTAGCATCACTTTCTTCAGTGATGTTATTTGCACTAAACAATTATATATCACATATGTTGGCAACAATTTGTATATTTTTGGGGGAATATAAACATTTCTTTGTAGCTGCAAAAATATATCCTTTAAAGCCTCAATTTTATTAGTAAAAAATAGAGAAAACAATAATTGTTTGAACGTAAATCATTTCTACATTGGCTAATCAATCATGTTGACAAATAAATAGAAAACTTAATTCATTACTATAAATATTTTTTAATCAACTAATAAGTCAGTAATTCAGTCTACGTAGGTGCATAATAATTAACAACTTGGTAATAAATTATAAATATCAATTCAAATAGGCAATTATACAACATTTTTAATTTAAAAATACCATTACTATTACATTTTTATATGTGAAATAGTTATTTGTTAGCATATTTTTAAACAAAATACTAACTAATAACTTTTGAAAAAGATGGTCTAGAGAGCTATCACTGTGCGGGTTTGAATTCCGCTGTAACCGTGGATGTTTCTGAATGTCCTGTTAACAAAATATAATATCGATACAACAGTTTGTGGCCAATAAATCATGTTTAAAGTCAAAAAATAAAAAAATAAAATCTTTTAAAAATGTTTTTAACACATTAGTTGTGGCAAAAATAATACGCATTTATATTAACATATAATACATATCTCCCGGAATATGTATGGAACATGTTAAAAATACTTAACAATTTTTGCCCTCAATTTAAATTCAGCAGTATGATGTATCTACTTTGTGTTGAGCTAATAAAAACAATTGCTCTGAAAACTTTGAAATAGAAATTCGTTCTTTAAATACCATTAAATTTTTATTATTTGTTATAAATAATATTGTAATTAGGAAGTTAATTATTTTTCTATAAATTGGTGATATGTTTATATAAAAAAGGGCATGGAAATTTTTAAATAAAAACATAATTGCCTATTATCAGACATTTATCTAAAACTGCTATTCGTAATATTTTAACAAACTATTAAGTAATTCTTTAATAATAATAATAATAATAATAAATAAAAACCATTTTGTTGTTAAATTCTATTAATTATAGAATTTTAATAACATTAAAATTGGAATATGTGAAAGATAAATTGCACACTTAAAAATCGTTTTACTATTTATCCCAAAAATAGTCATTCAAATTTATAAATATAGGGTATTTCAGGGTACGTATGGTAAATACTTTAGATAGTAGTATGGACTATTTCGAGTAAAAAAATTCATATAAACATATGTCCAATTTTCAACCGATGCTGAGTTATAGCTGTTTGAATTAACTTTAGAACCTAAGACCTGACCTAAGAATATTCGAACAGCTGTACACCTGTAAAAAATTAGATACGAACATTTTCACTCGGAATAGTACAAACTGTTGCCTACTAAACTATTTACTAATTCCTCCTAAAACACGCTGTATAATACCGCTAATGTAAAATATAATTTAAACTCGTATATGAATTTTAAAATATCCATTAAGAAATTAAATTATAATTCATGCCTATTTAACTTGCAGCTGATTTGGTTTCTATCTCTTTGGAGAGCTACAAAATAAGGATACTACTGTACATTTTCATATAAAACGACAAAAAAGAAGCAACTGAACTTAGCAATTTTAAATAATAAATAACTTAAACAAAATAATAAATAAAGGACCTTTATAATACTTAGAGTCAGATATACAAATATTTATAGTAATAATTTATTATAATGGTTGTTGATAAACCAAAACTGAATCAAAAAAATAAACAATTTAAAATGCTATCAAGGACTATGATTTCATCTAAAATTTGGAAGTCACATCAATTTTGTACAACACAAACAACTGATCTATTTTTATACTGATTCAGTTTCATCCAACTTTATACATGCACAACATCATAGGGGCTACCTCTTATCTTCCATTACTACTTGTTTAAACAATTGAACACCGGTTGACATTTGAGATTTTACTTCGTGATTACCTAAAGCTGCAGTACCATCTTTTGCTATGAATAGCTGAAGCCCCGATGCTAAAATAAATTTATTTCAATTTATTTAATAAATCTACAACGAGTACCTACTTTCAGCCGAATCGTCGGTCTGTTCTAAATTTGTATTTTTAAGTAATTCAGCTATCAGGTGATCAGGATTTACGCGAGTTACTTCTACACGTCCCGATACCATGTTTAAATCGGAATCTTGCGTTTGAACTTTTTTCCGACGTTCTAAAGCTGCCTTTGCCCTATCTAAAGAACCGGTTTCAGAAAGTACCAAGCTACTTGAACTGGGATTTCTAGAACAGAAAAATGTGATTTTAAAATTCTATCGATGCAGTGTAATTATATATATATATATTTTTTTTTAATTTACATTTTTCAGCACTGAAGTTTCTAAGGTTTTTGTAGATAAATGTATAATAAAATTCATACTTTTAAAACTGCTCAAGTTCAATTAAATAGTTCACAATTATATAGCTATTTAGTTTTATTATCACCATCTTTGTAAAAAATTTAACTTTTATGAATATGTTTATAAACAAAAATATTATAGGTTTGTTCCAACACACAACCAAATTGGTTTGCAAATTGTCCGATACATACTTTCAACCAATCAGGGATTTTAGAATTTACTCAACTGATAAAATCTAAAATCTAATTGGTCGAAAGCATGTACCAGTCTGTTCACAAACTGGTTTGATGTTGTGTTGGAACAAACCTTATGTGAACTAATGCAAGTGGGTTTTATATAACTGTGTTATTTTTAAATTCTAGACATTTTATATTAATGCAAAATATTTACAGAAATTAAAACTGTATTATACACATAAAATTACTGGTTTATATAATATCGATAATTATTATGATTACTATACTTTTTATTTCATTAATTTTTTTGTCATCAGTATCTCTCTGTATTTTACACAATTAAAATAATTACCTATATGTCAATAGTAACTATAAATTTGTTTTTTCTTAAACTCGATAATGCTGAATTAAAAGTATCAACTTCATTTTATTATATTATACAAGTAATTATTGATAACGGATTGTGTAATGTAATGGAAGTGCTACATGCACAAGCAAGTTAATTGGTGTCTACACATAATATACAATTACTAATAATACTTTTATCCAAATATATAAAAAAATTCAAAGTTTTAGGAACCTGATTCCACTATAATTAAACAAAATATATATTTATATTTTATTATTAGGTACCGACATAATACCTTTACAAAAAACTACTCAAAAATTTAATACATTAACGGCCGATTGTGCCAATGCATCTTAAAATTTAAGCGTAACTTAAATATAAATTATCTATAGATATAGAATGGCATCCAAAAAATATTAAGTAGTTAAGTTACATTTAAGTATCTCATTAGGGTAAGGTGGGATAATATAGTTTCTGGGAGCAAGATAGTAACCTAAATCTTACATTTAACATACACATTTAACTAAATAAAGTTTTTGGATTATTCAGAACTGTACGTTTTTATACATCTGTTTGTAAAACATAGAGAAGAACGGAGTAACACTGTCGATAAGTAATTTCTTTTTCTCGAGGTTAATTTAAAAATGAAAATGTGCATGTCGGGTAATGGCGATAAATTCCTTTGAGGTAATTCAGGTTGGCTTCTTACAGTGAAGTGTAAGTTTCATGTAACTAATGTAAGCCGTAACAATAAATGTTCATTTTAGCATTAGGTTTTTTAATGTTTTAATTTCCTTTAATTTACATGCATGGGAAAAATACTGACCGCCATTACCTGCACAGTGAGGAAACACCGGTCAACGCACTATTTGAAATTATGTAACTCTTATAACTTTTAGACGCTTAAGCTATCGATTCGGTTGCCTAATTTAAAAATTACATAATAATTTTTTCAATACAGTAAATCTCCCTTAAGTGGTCGCAATTACCCCGGTCGCCCCTACATTTTTCTAGACTATAGCATACCAAAACTATTGTTTTACACCAAAAAATATGAAAAAAAACTCTTGCGCCGCAAATTTCTAAATGACTTCATATGCAGTATTGCCAGGCGGATACGGCCTTGCACCAAATTTTGGGGTAAGATTACACCCTTTACAAAAAAAAAAGAAACATTAATATCTACTAAACATAATTTTTTGGAATAAAAATAAGGGCAGACTATTGTAGTAGATACTAATAAATAGATGCGTCGGTAATTTTGCGTGACAGCTAAAACGGTCTTACCCCACCTTACCTATCTTGATTATACTGAAATTTTAAAAAGAATGAGCACTTGCTCGTGTCTATATCTATAAACAATAAGTAGGTGCCATTCACCTATGTAAAATATAAATTTCATTAGATATAAAACCTTTTAAAATAAATCGATTAAGTTCCTGAAACTTTATTAAACTGCCTGGTATACCTTGCAAATTGCATGCATTATCCATTATGCAGGCTTTATATGTTAGATACTTCAGAGCTGAATTTTAACTAACATATTAACTATAAAAAATATATATTTTATACATTTTCATTTAATGTCAAATTAAGTACCAACAGTACATGCTACATTACAGTTTAATGTGCAATCATCATTTCACATTATATTGTGTAAGTGTAAATGACCATCGATTGACACATTCAATTAAAAAAACAAACCTTTAATGTTTATATCATTAAACTGATGCACTAATATTTATTGAAGATTTAAAAGTGAACACAAACATTTATAAAATTCAGATTTTTTTGCATAAAAGAGTTCAATGACCGTTAAACATTTTTTAATTCATAAAAATCAATTACAATTATTTATTTACAAAAGAACTAAATTTGAAAAAATCAATTAGGTAAATACGAAAACATATTCTGCAAACTATTTCTAATTATAACTAAACATTAAAGGTTAATAAAGAAAGAAAATTCGCAAATATTTGTTAATATGCAGTCAATCCTCATTATTCGCGAATTTATGTATTCGCGCGAGATTTCTTGTAACGTGTTATGTTGAATAAATCTAGATGTTATGCTTTATCGCATTAACTCAGAAGAGAAAATCGCCTATACATTCGGCAATTTTTAGTGGGAAAATCCAGAGCAAGGTATTTTTTGTTCAATTTCGATACGTATTTTGTACTTTAACTGTTTTCTGTAAA
Source organism: Rhagophthalmus giganteus (assembly GCA_036326145.1). Lineage (NCBI taxonomy): Eukaryota > Metazoa > Arthropoda > Insecta > Coleoptera > Rhagophthalmidae > Rhagophthalmus > Rhagophthalmus giganteus. The sequence continues at coordinate 18,844,072 of JARFJA010000067.1, read as the reverse complement.
TTTTGCCATATACAGGGTGTCCCACGACATAACCGCCATAGCCTAAGGGTGCGTTGCCAGTGTCAGTTCAAGTAAAAAATGTTAAACGAACATATCATGATGGTGCTGATCATCAGCTTATTCAAAAAGCCACTTCTTCAGTAATTGTAAAGAGAGCTCACATTAGATGGACATTACTACAATAATAAGGTCATCAAATTTGTAAAATTCAATTAAATAATAAATTGACAACTTCTATATTATCACAGCTCCCCCATTGCGATTGACTTTAGGCCGTATGTTCGTTAGACATTTTTGATTCAAAATGACACAATGTCGCAGGACATCCTGTGTAAATTGTATTTATAAACAACATAGTATAATAATAAGTTGTGTTACAAAAAGAGTTCTAAATGATAAGTTTACTATGCAGAGGAGATTGTCGAGGAACTTAACCCTCTCTTTCCCATAGGAACAATTTGTTTCATATCCGTCGATTCTGTATTTGCTGTGTTTTTGAGGAATCTTAAAACTTGCGAATAGCGAAGATTAACTGTAGATATATTTTCAGACACACTCGTTAAATACTAATTATAAGGGTAGATAAAAGTGAGTTAAAACAAAAATAATATTATTCCATACATTCTTTTCTGAAAACAAAATGCAAAACGAAAAAGGCCACACACAAACTGTAAAATTATATGCATTAAAGCAAGCATATTAGACGAGACAGCGTTATAAACAAACTATAAAAGCATTCACAGTTATGTGCTATGAGACAGTTAGAGAAACACTAACGTAGTGACGCTGGGACGACGTACTGAAGGATTTTGTGAGCAATCGAACGACACAGTTGCAGGCGTTTCATCAGGACTGATGGCCACAGGGGCCAGCTTACCTCCTGAACTGCCTTCTAATAGCTTGCGATGAGACAAGCCCCTGAAAATCAACATCCACCTTCCAGTTTGACGTACTATATAAATACACAATTTCACAAAATGGAATAAAAGATGTAGGAAGGAAATCTACTGACTGTAGCTGTTTGAGTGATAATTGCAGAAATTAAATGTATATAAGGGATTCAAAAACAATTGGTCCCTATAAATAATTTCAATGTTTAAAAGCAACTCGAATAATTTGCTTTGGTGATTTTTGTAAACGATCTCGCTTAACCAACAATACTGCTAAATGCAAATAGGAAAATACATAGGCTATTTATTTTAGACATACGTACGATACAATGAAGCCCAATGCCAGTTCTGAAAATATTTAATAAAAGCATTAAAACGTTTTTCAAAAGAATAAAAAAAAATACAAGCTGTAAACAGAAGGTTTCAAGAAATTGTTAGCTATATGTTATCTTCATTATTTGAAACGATTAATTTTAATTGAAAACAAAAACCAAAAAATATAGGTGTTCAGCAAGTCCACAACAACATTCAACACAAAAAAAAAATGAATAAACAATATAACTAATCACCTACCTTTGTAACAAATGCGAAAATATTTGTTGCCCTTCCGGTACACCTAATCTTGATTTGAGTAAAGTGGGAGAAGTGGTTCGTGTTCCTGGCAAACTACGTTGAGGATATTTAGGAATAGGAGAACCAGGAATTTTAAATTGGCCATTTTTTTGACTATCAAAATTCGGAGTGGATTGTTTTCCTAATCCGTTACCGTTAAATAAAATTTCCGATTTTCTCTTCAAACGTGGCGTTAGGAAGGACAACAAAATATCTGATTTGTGACTAAAATTTTGAAAAATACTTTCGGGCTTCAACGTCGAGCTCTTACGTGGAATTTCATAATCGCTTTTAGATCTCAATACGCCTTGTTCAAATTTTACGTCTAAATTTGATTCTTTAAAACTAGAATTTTCTATTATTGCAATGTCACTTGTGGTGCTGTTATTAAAATTAGATTTATTTGAAAGTTTATAATCGGGCATTTCTTTTATAATGGACATATTTTTAATTCGTTGATCTTTCGTATTACATGTACATGATTTTTGAATATTGGAAATGTGATTAAAATTTAAAACAAATACATCATCATCTAATAAACTGCTTTCTGGAGTTTTATATTCTTCTGTACTAGTTGAACTTACGTTACTTGTTTGATGTTGATAATCTTTAACGGTATATTGAATTTTTGAAGAATTTAAACCATTTACTTGACAAGTATTACTAGGATTTTTTTGAGGAGAACTAACTATTTCCTTACATATCACAGACTTTTTAGAAATCTGTATATGTGATTTAGAAGGAAGGTTTGGGAACCACTTGGGCTTGTGTAGATTCCTATATTATAAACAAATATTAAATAATGCATGCAACAACGTAAAGTAATTAATTGCTCTCTTCAGAGCAAAAAAGAAATAGAACAGATTATTTAAGAAGTTTGCCAATATTCGAAAGTCCTAAAGGAAACAAAATTCCCCAAAAACAATAATGACCAATTTTGCTTAAACACTATTAATATTATAAATTTCAAAATCATTTCATATCTAACCTGATATGTCCGGAATCACCAGAACTAGATTGACGACTATGAGAATGTATACTGCTGTAGCCAGATGCCTTCGACATTTGACTGGTATTGGAAGAATTTCGAGAATGGCCTGGTTCGCATACCGGTTCTTCAATCTCAGAAGAGACAATGGGAAGATCGTTTCCATCTGACGCGATTGTAACAGGAACATTCTCAATTTGACACTGTCCCAAGATTAAGTCTAAAAATTTCCGTCGTAAACTTGTTCTAAATTTTAAATAAAAGAAAAATACTTACCGGATGATAAAAGTGCAGGTCGTTTTTTAGGCAAACTACCAAAACCCGAACTAGCACTAGCTATCGAACCAGCTAAAGAACCTGAAGAATAATCGTCTAAAGGTCTAGGTTCCGTAGCTGGATCTTCCGTAGCCACTGGTTTATGTTTTAAAGATGGGGAAGGACTACAAGTATATTAAATGGTAAATTGTATAAGCTGATGACAAAAATATTACAAGTAACAGGTGTCCAAAAAATATTTCAGTTTTAGTTGGCCGAGGACAGATAAAGCTGCCTCTTACAATTAGTTTAAATCATTCCATAACTTATTTCTCGACATGTCATAGTAAGCACATTACCTAAACCAAGACATGCCCTTTACCTTTCCACAGCCAACCAAGACTGAAAAACTTTTTGGGCACTCTTTAGTTATAAATATTACTAGAATAAACCTAAAATAAATTTTATTATAAGTGAAGAAACGTGTATTTTGAAAACACATTTTGTTTCAAAAAATTAAGCTCGAGATAAAAATAATAAAACAAAATGATAGATAATAACAACACACAACAAAGAACAAACTAGGTATGTACTAATTTATTTATTTATTAATAATAATTTGTATTAGCAAAGGCCATAGCCGGGTAGGCATTGGAAATGTGCCCTTGCTGGGATTCGGTTAATATTGTTCTCACATGTCCATTTTGATGTAACTTTAACTAATATAATAGCAATAGCAATACAATAGCAAAATATTGGATCCTAAAATTCATATTTTCTAAAAAATTATTTTCAAAATTAAAATAAAAAAAATTGTCAGAAATTGCTATCGCGAATCTGCGGTACTTGTATGATATTGTAGAGGTACTAGAGGCTCATCAGTAATATTTTTTTTTGGGACTCTCCATGTATAGCACATGAGGAAAATAGAGAATATTAAATTAAAATAATTTAAAAATATATCTTGTACTCGGAGAGCACCCACCAATTTTTCGTCAAATATTCCTCCTATCTACCCCCTACTATATATGTAAATATCAAAATTTTTTAAAGGGTATAGCAGGTAAATATTTGGAAAAGTTGGTCAGTTGAATTCTATAGCGGAAATAGGAAATGGCGGAGAATCTCTCGAGATCGTATAAACCACGTCAAAATAATGCCACAAGTTCCTATAAATTTTCTTACGGCGCTTCCTTGCTGAGATATTCACCCTCAAAGTTAAAAAATCAAAATCAATTTTTTAAATTGATTTGAACATTTTCATTTTTCGTTGGAATTTAATAATTTTTCATCATCATATCGCATCAGACAAGCGAGAGGTGCACTAACCCTAACCTTTTTAACCCCAAAATATTTCAGAAGTTTAAGTTTTTAAATTTTTAAGGTCATTTTAAAATAAAAAATGTACTCTTGTTTAATTTCGATAAAATGACGCATAATCGATAAAATTATATATAAAGAATAAAAGATGCGGAGTAGGTATCCAAGATATTATTTTTAATTGATATTTCATATTTCAACAAGGAAGCGCCGCGTCGTAGAAAAATAATTTATAGGAACATGTGGCATTATTTTGACGTGGTTTATACGATCCCGAGAGATTTTCCGCAATTTCCTATTTCCGCTATAGAATTCAACTGACGAACTTTTTCAAATATTTACCTGTTATACCCTTTGAAATTTTTTGATACTTTTTTGATTTTTTTCCTCATTTGCTGTGCATAGAGTCCCCAAAACAAATACTACCGATGAGCCTTCAGTGCCTTTACAGGTACCGCAGATTCGCGATAATAGTTTCTGAGAAAAAATCAATTTGGATCTTTGAGAATAAGATTAGACAAATCCGAGCAAGGGTACATTTTCAATGCTTACCCAACTATGGGCTTTAGACATTTCTTTCGAAAAGGAAACAAAAAAATACTCACACTTTAAATAATATATCTCCTGAAAGCATGTTCATTTTAATAGAAAATCTAAGCATGCTATTATCCTGTCGACGTCTATTATCGTATCCTTCTAGTAAAGCTTTCCTCGATGTTTCACCTGCGCCGGCAAATTCTGCTAAGTTAAGATCCACAAATCCTAATTTTGTAAATGAACGTCCTCCTTTGCATTCTTTTCGTACTGAAATTCTTAAAATGCAAGGTTCTAATATTCCGGTAGATGCGTTTGCTAACATTTTGCAAGAGAAAGAAAATCGGCATCCCCATTTTACAGTATGCTCGGCAACATCCACCCTGCAATAAATATAATGGACATTTGCATCGACATCGCTTTAAATAATTATGTCTAAGTTAAGTTATTCTCTGTATTTAAATAGACTTGTGTCTCTATTTCCTATAAACTTAACAATGCTTAGTTTATGTGATGTTAAACTTCAATGTAGGTACATATGTACCAAGAGCTACCTAATACATCATTTTAATATTATTAAAAATATCTATATTTATCTCGGGATGATTCACTCAAATACAATCAAGCAAACTTTAATAGCACAGAACCCACATAAAAATCAAATAGATAGATTATTATACAATTTTGTTATTTGTTCCTAACAAAAATGGTATAGGAGTAATTATAATAAATGATATCAGTATTATCTACATTAAATAAAATGTTAAAATATTATTCAATCAAAGATAGTTTTTATTGGGGAATAACGTAACTAAGAAATCATAATACTATTAATAATGGAACAACTAATCTGCTTTACATACATTTAACTTCCTCATTTTTTGTCCTTCACAGCTGTGAAATGAACTGAATATATTTAGATCTTCTTTCATGCATATACACATACACATATTTTAATACTGTCCCTAGCTAATAAAAACTACTTATTAACGCCGCTAAGAGCCATTGGTTAAATAGTACTACTTTTTAAAAGACTACATCATACTTATATTACACCAATACTTTTATTTTCTAATAACCAACAAAATTATTAAAATGTAGTTATGTATTTCAACAAAATTGACATATTAATATAAATATGAATTTAAATTAACGAAAAATGAATGACTAACTCCTTGCAAATATCGATAAATTAAATAGAATTAATTACTCATAGTATTAACAAATTTATCAATATTTTATCATCTAATATTTCATTATCCAATATTATTGAAATAATAATGATACCTAATTACAAAAGTAACACAATTAATTCTTTTATAAACAGGATGTTCTGACGAAAAACTTATTTTATCGCGTATCTCTAGAAATGGACCAAAATATTTTGAAGCATCATAAGTACCTAGGCATTTTAGAAAATTCGACTCAAGTAATTAGTGTAAAATGTGGAAACTTGGTACAATTGTTAATTGGGCCTTGCTAACTAATCATGTCAAAAGTTCCCATAAATTCAAACTATGCTTCGGTCGTCATCATGAGGAAAAGTCGCGAAAAATGAGTTTTTTACCAGAACCTCCATTACAGTTAATTTCAGAACAAACATACCGATATGATAAAATAAGCTAGAGAAAATTTCCTATAATTTATGTTCTTACCATTTTTCTGTAAAGTCAATAGTTTCGACGTGCCAGCTTTACGAAGTTTACTTTACCAGGTAACCCGACGTTAATTAATTAGCATCTAGAGAAATTACACTTTACTTTTCGATACAAACATGAAAATTTGTAAATTATTAAATAAAAAGTTTTAGTAAAAAACTTTAAAAAACCTTTTTGTTAATTAACCTAATGTAAGTATTCATCAACATACCGGGAATTTTTTACCATCGTCTGAAAGGTACTCTATAAGTTCTCTCCTTTCAAAAAAGAAAACGAAAATCGAACCAGTGGTTCCTGTGGTATACTGGTAAAAAGTTTAAGTGGCGGCGGCCAAATTTATGATTTCATAACTCCTGTTCGCGGAGGAATGTTTCTGAGCTCCTTATTTGAAAATGTACATCTTAAATATGTAGGTCTAACGATGTACACATTTTCATGTTTGTATCGAAACGTAAAGTGTAATTTCTCTATGTTACTTAATTAATGTCGAGTTACCTGATTGGTAACTTTTGACTTTATAGAAAAAATTATAAGAACATAAATTGTAGGAAATGTTCCCTAATTTATTTTATCATATAAGTATTTTTCTCGTAAAGTGAACCGGAAGAAGATTCTGCGGAAAAACTCATTTTTGACGTCTTTTCCTCACGATAGCGGCTTTTAACATGTTAGTCAGCAAAGCCCAATTAACAACTGTGCCACAAGTCTCTATTTTCTACTAGTTACCTCCTTATGGAGATTGACTTTGTTATTCCTAAAATGCGTCGATTACAGTAAATCATTACAAAAACAAAAAAAAGACAAATTTTAGACGTTTTCGTTCGTTTAATTTTTGAAAATTAGATAATTATACAGGAGTTCAGTATTTAATCGTAATTGCGATTCTCATTTAAGCCGCATTTTTTGTTCGGTTTCTTGGAGATCGTATTAACGAGGTTTTACTGTACATACTTGAAATATATTATAATGATAAAATAAATATTATTTACTAATCTATCGATTTGTTATCATATTTTCATAAATTATTAAAGAAATTGTAACAAAGCATTCATCTAATAAATTAGATTTTCATAACTACCATTTCAGACTGACTTCCAAAATATGGTAGCATAATAGATCGTTTCCAAACTATTCGCATATTAATTGAAAACTGCTCAAAATGCATTAATAATTTATCAACTCTGAAAACGCCGTAGATTCAATCCAATTATGAGAAAGCTTTACAGCAATAAATAAAGGCAGTAGGAAGTATTTCACGAAACACCAAGAGTCGATCTCGTCACGTTCAGATGTATTTACATCTTAAAATTTCACAAAATTTTGTTTACTATTACGTGTTTTATAGGTAAAGATTTATCTTGATTAACACTCGGGATGCGCGTTCCTACTAGAAGACGAAGTGTTAAAACGGGGTCGTTCCTAACACATAGTTAATAGGAATAGAGGAACGAACGCGCGGTCGAAAATAAACAAGTTGCATTTAAATTTTTATTAGGAATTGCAGGTGTGCATGAACACTGTTTTACTACCAAGGAACAACTAACTACACGATCGATGTACGAAAAAAACAAGTGCATGGAACAAATTTTGGAGTTACGAGGGAATTAATTACGGCGCAATTCTCCGATTGATTGGAGTTCAGCAATAATCGCATTAAATAGAAATCAAAGGAAATGTATAGCGATAAATTAAATCGGCCTAAATTTACGGTTTTTTAAGTTTCGAGAAGAACCGCATTATGGAAAATCATTAAATATTTAGCGCCCTTTTATGTTCGGGTTCGGAAAAATCGCTTTATATTGAATGAACGTTAATCGAGCGAGGTAGCGTTAAACGAGGACTTACTGTGGAACTATTATTCTATCCCGCTTACAATAAATTAGTTAAAATGTCGTATCTGCAAAATTGTATAGTTTTGAGATAAATATACTTTTGTTACATGCCTCTCACATTTTTATAGATGAAACCGTGATCGAAGTAAAAAGCACAATTTTTTATGTTTTGAACATAAATTAGATCAATTTCTTTGAAAACGAAATTTTAAAAATAGGGCATCTGTCGACTAATTGCATGAAAAAATACAGATTACTTTTGTAATAAAGGACCTTGCGGGCTCGCATAAGGAGATTCTGGTCAACTCCATGTTTATGAATCGATTGTTTTGAAATTTGGAACATGTATATAAGACGTAATTTCCAATTTATTGACGCGTAGAGCGAAAATGGCCAACTTCTGGTTTCGACGGAAGTAACACCAAATTTGATTTTTGCAACGGAACTACATCTACGGACTAAATTCTATATGATTGCGTTGCCAAATTTTCGTTTTTCTCAAAAATAATTTCAAATTTTTTAATTTTATTTATCAATTAAATTAATTTTTTTGACAATTTTCTCAATATGTAGGTACATACATAGATATTTTGTTAAATAACTAATAAATAATTAATTAGTTTGAACTTCAAATGTATTAAGTAAGTATTTAGGTACTATTGTAAACCAGTTTATTAAATTCGAATGTTTAAAAATTGTTTGTTAATTGATTGTTAATAAAAACAATATCTATTTAATAGATACACTTCGTCCAAACCTATATGCAATCTACGTCATCAATAAAAGGTTACTAGATTATGACGTTTCACACAGCGCTGTCACCTTGTACCTCGTATTTTGACAGTTGTAATAAATTGTAGTCTTTCTTTATACCATCTAATACGTGCGCAAGTAAATCATATATAGAATATGTCACTTTCTAAACTTTAAACCGAATTACAAATAAACAATCTAGTAACTTTTTGTTGATGACGTGAATTGCATATAGGTTTGGATAGGCCATAGATAATTACACGTTGAAAACATGTTCCTGACGCAATCACAAAAGTTGACCTATACAGACCACAAAAAATAAGAGCTGATGATGTATGAACCGCATCATTTTATATCAAAATGTTTTATTATGTTTCTATAAATGAGGATTATAATAGGTAGATAAGACAGTCTAGTTGATAAATATTATTGCGTTTGGGCAGGGGAAGAGTTTGAAGTATGTAGTTGTAAAAGTGATAAAAATAAATAGGTAATCGTTTCATAATGTTGCCAGACTATTCGGTTGACATTGTGCAAGACTAACATGAACTTGTGTGAATCAACGTGATATTTTCATAATACGGTTTATTATTAATGGCCCCTACACACAATGCGACAAACATCGACCTATGTTGGGCAAATGGTGCACGTTTACCACACCACGTGTGTATAGTCAACAAATGATGCAGTGTTGAACGCGTTGTGTGAAGGCAAATAGGTTTAACAAACTTAACGTTAGCCCGAATCTACAATCGTAAACATCCAAGTTGGTCGAAGTTTATCATATCGTGTGTATGGGCCATAATACCGCGTGTACGAATATTCACGCGACTTTGTCAGTCTTGCACGGTATTATCAACAAGCAATTAGTCTGAAAATATTATCAAATGATGAATACTTTATTAGATGTCAGTAAATAAAATAACCGTAATACTATTGTTTATTTTTATAAATAAAATATGTAAAGTAAAATGTGTATAAACGATAATACTTCATCTCACTAATCTATTAAACCTAGTGCCCATTTGAGAGTAGCTCGCGCGAGCTGCTCGCGATAACTACTCTCACGTCAGCACTATTTCGGGGATACTTTAGTCCCGTGTTATACCGAAGTATTAGTTTTGACGAAAATAAAAAATATTTGGCAGCCGGCCCTTTAATTTGACCTAAAGTTAAGGTATAGGAATACGTACTGGTGAAATCGGAACATTAAAGACTTTAATTTGTGCGGTAATCTTTATGCTCGAACGTTCCCCTTTCTTAAAAAATATGATTCCAAAAATATCCGGCGTATCTTATTATTTTTGTACCGAATATTTACCTACCTAGATATAAAAGATGAAATGGAACAAATATGTTCGAATCACATGAAAAAAAGGAGAATTAAAACCGACATCCGCAGTACAATAAACGACCTAATGAATAACATCGCGAGGACAATAACTCAAGATATTGGCATAAAATCTATATAAGTAACGTCCAAACGAAGTATTGGTTACCTACTATTTTCGCGATGAAAAATTGTTCGATTATTAGTCAGCATCTGTATTTCTTTAAACTACTTTTAAGGGTCGATCTTTCCATCTCTTACTAACTTTATCCGATAGGTATTTACCATAGAAACGTTTATTCGAACAATTGTTTTTGTAAAATTTACCAAGAGATGAAAAGATCGATTATAAGAGAATTTTTAGAAAAATTAACCCCATAATTATTGGATTAACCGGACGTATCCAAATTTACAGAATAAGAAAGTTAAACAAACGAAAATTAACTTCAAGTTTGAACTTTGATGGATTTTAATTTAACAAAATCAATAAGCCAGAACATATGTAGGTACTTACTTATATTTAAAATAGTCAGATAACACCGAACACTATTATTCTTAAGTTAACAAGCTTGTCAAGACGCTGTTTTATTATCTACAATTATTGTATTGAGTGAAACGCCAGTAAACTAACATAAGATAATATAAGCAGAATGTGTAACATTATGGAACACGGTAGCCTTGCCAAGAGCTCTGCAGTGACCTAGATGAATTTTGCGACAGTGAAAATTTCAATTTCTTAGCGAATCGAACCGTTACGTTTAATAATCTTATAATTTACGGCAATTAACCTATAATATTAATATTACGTTGTCGAAATATACAAAATTAAAATTTTTACGAACGAATAATTTTAATTTTTGTCAGGTATTTACTAACCAATAGGTAATTCTCTGTTCCATTTAACGTATGCAGCTATGTATAATACAGCACATAATATGTACCAAAACTAATTAGTGTAACTAACTACTTACGGCCGTTTATGTGCCAAGGCATATTTGGGTATTGGTCGCGTGGACTAAACTCCACTTTCAGGGTATGTTTCTACATACCTCTAGATCACAAAAAACGATGATAAACATCTGAGAAGGGTAATTATTAAACATAACGAACGTTTAAGGATGGCGTCTTACGTTTTCATAAAATCGCTAATAACATTTGAACTATTTTTAAATTATTTTTCTTGTTTGAAAGCCCATTAATTGTAAATTCAAATGATACATCCGACTTTTTATAGGCTTTCAGTTAACAAGTCCGAAATAACTCTGTAACCGCGCATTTTACAAAAAAGTCGCCATTACTAAAAAGAAACTACATTAAATAAGCTTTACATTGATATCCAAACTATTAAAATTGGAATATAATTCTAGTCTTAGTCTGGAATTCTAATTCTATAATACTTTATTCTAGTCCACAAAAATGTCAGCTACCTAATTGTTCTTGTTTACAAAACAAACTTCGCTGTACCTACGTAAAAGTCAATAATGCAGCAATATGCACACTGAAGACGATGACGGTACCGACGACGACGTTGACTTCGTACAGGAAGATTCTTCAAACGGCGGTATTTTAGAATAAGTAAATAAATTTTCTAAAACATTTAAAACAAAAATTCTATTCATAGTTAAATCAATGAAAGTTTTTACTTCAGAATCTATAAGAATAAAACCAATTTTTTTTAATGTTTCTTATGCCACATTATTTGAAATCGAAAACATTCCGGTTAGATGACTTAAGTACTTATATAGTTTAAACAATTATAATTTTTAACACTGATTTTATTCCAATCTTATGGTTTGGATATAAATGTAAAACTTATTTAACGTAGTTTCTTTTTAATAAGAACAACTATTTGAGATTATAAAAGGTCGGATACATCATTCGAATCTACAATTAATGGACTTTTAAACAAGAAAAAGAATTTCAAAATAATCCAAGCAGTTTAATAGCGATTTTATGATAACGCGAGACGCCATCTTTAAATGTCTACCATGTTTAATAGTTGGATCTAGGACAATTCAGTGCCGCCAGTTCATTGCCGCCGTTTCATAGTTGGTCGTTTCATCGCCAAAAATTTTATCCTCGACTATTTTATCGCCGATAAATAATTAATTAAAATATTACCGTTAGTAAAAGATATTTGTTTAATAATAATTGGTTGTAAGTATTAAAACAGTATTTTTTATACTTAAAACATTTATTACATATCAACTTAAACGATTTATATACTAACCTAAGCTCACCTCGTTGTGTTAGTGTAAACTCACTTCATCTACACTAACCTAAACTCACCTCATCCGTACTAGTTTAAGCTCACCTCATTTACACTAACGTAAGTTTGCCTCAGCTGCATTAGTTTAAACTTACCTCATCTGCAAGAACCTTTTCATTACTCTTTATAATAATAATAACAAGATAATCGACGATGAAATGGCCGACGATGAATTGTCCCCTACGATGAATCTGCGGCGATGAAATGAAATTGTCCCATACCGTTAATAGCTACCCTTTTTAGATGTCCATCATCGTTTTTTGTGATTTAGAAACATGTGGAAAAATGCGCTAAAAGTGGCGCTTAGTCCGTACGATCAAAATCCCAATTTTAGGCTCTTAGCATAAGGACTAGTATTCAAAGACAGTTATTAAATTAAGGGCTAATCACTTCATCTTCCGATAAATTTATTAAAGATATATGTTATTTACCATGGAAACAATTGTTCGAACAAACGTTTCTATGGTAAATATCGGTCAGATAAACTTATCAAAGATGGAAAGATCGGCCCTTAGGTCATAGGTTAAGCCCTCGCGTGTCTCATTGCAAACGGTTATTGTTTTCATAGAAATAAGAATAATTGAAGTTATGACCAAATCTCTTAACTGTCTCCGAATGCGACCGTTAGTTTTTCAAAAAATGCCTATACTTAATAAATTGTGATTTAGGAACGTATACATTTATTGTGTAATAAAAATAACGAATCGCATTTTATGAACTTTACAAATCATGTATATAAATACACTCGAATATCGATTCCAGGAGGTTTGGCCCTTACCAAAAATATTCAAAATATGTTTCGGCAACTTGCCATTTTTAAGTTTAGCCTTGATTTATAGGTATATTTGTGTAAGTAAAACGTCATTAGTCAGTACATGAAAAACTTTAATTAGGTACTTATAAAACATTTAACAAAAAATTTAGTTTAATATAAAGAAAATCATTAGTTAGGTACTTATTTCACCAAATTAATAGACGTTTCCATATTTTTGATTAAATCATTATAGCAATTTAATGCGTAAAAGTTATATTCTAAACATACAGTTGGAATGAAGATTATACGAATAAGGTAATTAATTCAAACAAATAAATGTATTATTAAATGAAATTGAATGCTTACAGTAAAAGTACTTAGATGTTTCTCTTTCGAGCAAATAAATTACCCTCTTAAAAAAAATTAAAATATATAGGTACTACACATCCACTTTCATTTAAGCTAATTCTTAAAACAAAATTCTCGTTATTTCATAGTTAAAATTCAACACAGTATCAATTACTATTGTAAACAATAGCCTGTCTGACGAAAAATTGCAGTGCTAAATAAAGTGAAGATTGCGCGCGAAAATCTTAATTTTTTACTGTACTGCCACGCCCACCACTGCAATTTCTCATCAGACAAACTTTAGAACATTAATTTTTAATAATTAATTATGTACAGTAGAAAATAGATAATTAGAGTTTTCCTGTATCATTAATTATTTATTTCTTCATTTTAAGAAAACACGGAAACCTGAAAATTGTTACTTTGTAAACAACATAGGTAACAACAACAATATTTATTTTTAATTTTTTTCACACGAATGTGTGCACCTATTTGTAAATATACGAGTATATTTTTAAAAAGAAAATAATTAAGTTGGAAACGATGTTATTTAAAATTTGGCAAACTGTACCGTGATTAGTCACAATAATTCGCTCTGTAATAATATCCATGTAATATACCTACGCAAGTAATGAAATGTACCTACTCTTGAAAACTATAATAAAATAATAGATGATAGGCACTATTTTTAATCGAAACAGTTCCGCTTTCTTTGCCAAGAGTTTGAATTGTTATTTTAATACGAAAACGCTTGTTTTAATAAGACGTCACTGTTGAAATAATGTCAATATTTAGGAAGTGTCGACCGCGTTAGTACGTGGGATTGTAAATATTATCGATTCAAACCAAAATCTATCAAAATTTATATTTCAATAAGGATCAGATACTTCGTCGAACGGTGACAACAAACGAAAGCGAAAATAATTTCTGTCATGTTCTTAAAATTAGTAAAACACATTTTAAACGATTCGTTCTACAAATCGTCCCACTTTATTCTACGTGTTTCAAATTTTTATTGCGCCAAAGCCTACTTTAGAACCAGAATGATTTTCGTATAAAATATATTTATGTATTTAGTTGTAAAAAATATCTGCACGCCAAGCAAAAATTATGTTCCATTTCAGCAACTAATTTCAACTAATAATAAAGTCTGTCTGATGAGAGATTGAAGTATTGGGCGTGGCAATACGTGGAACAGTTTACACTGGCACAAAATCCACCTTTGGCATAACCTAAATACGACCGACCGACGGCGACAGTTTAGGTTATGGAAATGTCAGGCGTGGATTAATGTACTTAAAACATAGGTATTAAAATAGTATGCGTTTTTTGTGACGTTTTTAGGGTTCGAAAACGCCTTTTACGGTGATTAGAGTATGGTAGATTGCGGAAACTTCAATAACACAATAATAATAATGGAATGGAATGGATAAGAATGTAATAAAGTAACGTTTTTCAAACTAAAATGACAGTTAAAAAGTATGACTTTGACTTCCAGTGATAAAAATTAGTTTTGCATCGTGTATAACGGGCGACCACTGCAACCAATGAAATAAAAAAACGCACACTCCCCACATTGCCTACTACTGCAATTTCTCGTTAGACAAACTATATGTAGGTACATACAAAATTGTAGATACATATCGCTATTACCTATAAATATAATCTGAAAAAAGGCAAAAACATTACCTACAATGAAATAAGTAATACAAATTGTTTAAAGTTTCGTTAAAAAATATACGTGTTACATTAATTTAAAGATAAGAAATACTTCTATATAAAAATAAGTTATACGACCAACAGGAAATAATAAACAATGCAAACAAAACGCTCCTTTATAAGGATTAAAGAGTAATAAATGGCAATCGGTACTTATTAGATTGTATTAAACTAGCATTTAAAATATAATTAGTATTCGAAAAATGTGATATTTTTATTTTATCACATAAGTACTTATAAAATAGACGAATGCACTTTCATGAAAGCATAAGAAAAATTCGTCGTTTTTCAAAAGCTAATATTTTTAAGAAGCACTATTAAGAAAAACCTTCATTATATTATCACTTTAAAATTGTGTTTGTCAGTTTTTAAGAAATTCCAAAATAGTCATAGTAATAAGAGACATTAAAATTATTTTATTGTTAGTTTTGTTATTATTATGAACTTTGGGTTAGATTACCTACATAAGGTGTTTCAGAATGGCACGGTACTATTATAATTTTAGGGTCAATCCATTTCAAGTGATCCGACCTGGTTGTACGGTGGGCGCCATAGAAAATGGGACACCAAACTTAGTGCAATGTAAAACTGACTTTAAAAGTTAAAATAGCTGTTGATAAAGTGACATTCGAATATTTTTGAATGTTTGTTTTTGAATTTATCGTTTTCGTAGAATTGTATCAGTTAGCTCTTTAGAAATATTTCAAATTTTACATTTTTGCTGTACTACGCCAGATTTTGTACAGTTTTGTGTTTGTGATTTACATTTAAAGCCTAGAAATGTCATCGCACATGTTTGTTACCTTTAGACTAATTTTTTTTTAAAATTTATTTTCGCATCAAGTTTACCTACAGTTATCTATAGTTATTTTTTGTTAAGTAAAATCAATTCATTGAATGTCGCAAACAACTATTTTTTGATGCAAACGACTCTTTAAGAAGGTTGCTGGAGTAACCAATCTTGGTTGGAAACCAAAACGACGTTCTGACGTCATACTAATCGCGTCTATTTATGTTCGTTATAAAGTTAAGTTATTCATTCGTTTCTTAACGAAAACAAAAGCTTTTGACTACTCACCTAGAACTGTGATCTTGAAAACCTCCATCGAGAAGTCGCAGTTTGGCAAATAGGACGGCAGACACAAAAGGCACTTCTAAAAGTTCTTCTAAACACACTTCAACTTGGAATTTGTACTTTTTTTTCTTGGTCATGAACGCCATTCCGGCGCCCCGTCCGTTGGTCATGCAGGAAGTCTATTAAGACATCCTATTTATCCACTAAACACTATTTCTAATCTATTTCTAATTACACTTTTGGACTATTTTTTCGACACCCGTTCAAATTGTCCAAATTTATTTCCTTGTACGGGTATACATTCGAGAGGATACCGAATTAGAATCAGAACACCTGAAAATACAAATATATATAAGTAGTAGATATGTAATTATTCGATAAATATTTAGTTTAAATTAATTTGTGAGAACAGCGACGAAGAACGTCCATAACAAAACAGTATTAAGAAAAAACAGTACAATTTAAAATTTTTTGGCACGTATTGTACATATAGGTAATGATAATTATAATACAGTAATCCATTAACATTCGCGCGGGTTACGTTCTAGGAAACCCTCAGTTGAGTATATCTTCCTGCGTAAAAAGAGGGTTAGGTTATATGAAATTTTAATTATAGTGAATAAAGCAATTGGAACGAAAAAAATATGTAAAAATAATTTAAAAGCATATATATGCATAGATATAAATTAAATCAATGGCGTTTTGCCAATAGGACGTAACCCACACTTTTTGTAAAAATGAGTTATTCTGACTATCTTATGCATCTAAAACAACGGCATTATCCGTTAAAATCTAGTAACAACATTCCGATTTTTTCCACCGGAAAAATTTATTTGTATTTCCGCGAAACGTATCTTCTTGCAGTTACGCGACGACACAAAATATGCTCTCCTGTAAAATTTACTTTTTGTGGGTTACGCCCTTCTGGAACTACTGCGTCGACATATACATACAGTATAGGTAGATGAAGTTTAATTGCTAGTCGATGACTGAAGATATTTAAATTTATTTGTGATTGTTTAACAAAACAAATCTGTTCTGCCAATGAATAAATTTCATTATAAGAGAGGCCTCGCGGCCTCAATTCCTCACAATTTAAAATCTTTTTTTTATTATTTAGAGATTTGTAGTAATTCCCATTTACTTGACTACTGCGGATAATCTATATGAAAAGGTAGAATACTAATAGTGTGCTATTAAAAATTATTAATTAAAAAAAATTAATGGTTCGTTTAATATTAATACGATATAAAAATTTTCACAAGTATTTCTATATAGGTACTTGCTATCAATGTCTATTTACTTATAAAGCTTACAGCGATTTGAACTACATTATGCAAAAACATGAACGAACGTCATCAGTATACAAATGCGGAATTATAAAAGACCTACATTTAGTAAATATATGAAGAGGCAAAGCGTTATCAATTTTTAAAAATTACAGCACTTTTGCTGCATATTGATCGTACTGACGATGGTTAAAATATGTACTTCAACCAAATTATAACCACGTACAGTTGAGTGCAAAATTAACGTCGCAAAATCGCGAGCATTGCGCGGACACACGATACAACGGAGACATTATAAACGGAATATTTATAGCAGCAACGTTGTATTTGTAATAATTCGTCTTACTCGTCGTAAGTATTTTCGTAGATTTGTTCGTTGTGCCATGTATCACCTGCGCAATGCTCGCGATCTGCGACATTAATTTTGCACTGGACTGTACAATAGAAACTTTAAGTTTTTATATTCAACAACTATTATTAACAAGTTACTGAAATAAGCTAAAGCTTTTGGGATTCCTGATATTTTCCATAACATTTAAAGAATTAAAGTTGAAACGTATAAAAGCACGAAATACCTACTACCAGCTTCAAGATTAATAGTATTATTGTATAGTAAAAATTTTCACAGCGCGGTAAAGAGATTCCACGACAGATTCGCAATAATTTACTTCAGATGCTGTAATTGTATCAAAAGGTAGGTAGGTATGTATATATTATGTAATGTAATCAAAATTCATGATGCATCAAATAATTGTAGTTCAAGGTTAAAATTTTAACATAATCAATGTTTCGCATCTAATTTAAGCAAGTGCCTATTAAAGAGTGTATAGGTACAGCCACATGCAACGACAATGCCACTTGTCCGAATCGTGGCACGAAAACAATGGGCTTATAATATTAGTTCAAGGCAGTTTGTTTGTCAAATACGTTTAAGTACGTAAGTATTTTTCTTGTAAAAGAATTCCAATTAAGTACCTATTTTTTCGGCATGTACGGAAAACCACTGTCGATCCATGCGTCATCGTCATAGCGACTGTGGGTATGGGTTTAATATGAAAAAAACAAGTCAAAATGCAACTTACTGTAATCAATACAGGAAGCGTCAGTACAGTTACATTATACAGGGTTGGGATGGAAAGTATGGAAATGTTGATTGCGGTGAAATTTTGTACATACATGTAATGACATTTTACGCATCCAATGAGCATATTTTCGTTGCTACTGGACTTCCAATTTAGCTGGAAATATCCCCGACTGTTTTAATATAAATGAGGCACACTGTATATTTGTGTAACTTCGAATAGAGTTTCTGTTTCCGAATTCCTTAATATAAGGTTTGGTATTTTTGTTCCTAAAAACGAAATAGTATTGGTCTCTTAAACCACTCTATAGTAATTTAACAACAACTACTTCTAATGAAAAATTTAAACTATAATGTTCAATAAATTTTTAATACAGAATATCAAATAATTATAAAAAATACATCATTTACAATATCAAGAAACTTTTCAAAGTCGTTACCAACGATATATAAGTATTCATTTTCGAGTGTCTACTATCTCCCTTAACGTAGAGCGTGTTTGTCGATGACGGACGTTTTGACGTGATACCAACCTATGCAGGATATACGTTTAGCAAATGAGATAGAAGACAGGGACATTTTTATTACATCTGATTGTACTTGCAATAATTTGATCATCATAAACGCAAATGAATTTATTTTATAAGAGTAGGTAGCTTTGTATTTTATCAGTTCTTTTACTCTGAAATTTCTCTATTGATTTTTAATACAAAAGACATCTCTTGTAACAGTATCGTAAAAACGAAATTCAAATTGTGAAGATTGTCAAAATGTTTTGGTTTTTTCTTTTCGATTGAAGATTAAATAAAATGAAACGTTTGAAAAGAATAAAAGCATGGATACGTAATAATTTGTTTTCGTAAAGCGTAGATACCTATTACTGGAGTTTGTATTAGTAAACGTATAGGTTTGACGTTTAAATAACAATACGATGTTATTCTCCGAGGTTTATAAAACGCACTTATAAGGTTGAATCGCAACAGGTGAATGATTAAATATTAATGGCTTCTTTAGTCGACTTCGTTTTATGAAGTTCAAATGCCATTTTTAAATAATAGGTATAAAACTTTCAGGCCGTTTTGCGCTCGTTTCGTCATGTTTAAAAAGCGAAGTTTTCTCGTAAAACTAGATATAGAATTGAAAAGCAATTATTCAACATCAACTGTGTCAATTTATTTATGGTTTTTATCAGAATAATAATACCTACCTAATTTTTACATAGTGTTAAATTATAATTTAAATTAAATTTATAACAGGTACGTCATATTTTAAAGTTAAATATCATGATGGTATTTTAAAGCTGTTGCTACTATAGGTATTTTCGTTTTCCACGTTTCTCTAATTGTTCTGTGAAAATTGTTATATGGCGTTTTATAGTCTCACGAAAGTAATTTATTATCTCAATTACTGCGAAATAAATGAATATTAGCCTTTTAACCGTCCCTATCTTGAAATTTTTAAACGTACAAAATTAAAATAATAATGATAAATAATTATTGTTATCATTAGTTACACATGTAGAGGCCCGAGTGGTCTAGAAAGCCCGTCTCTCGACTAGCCTTCTAGCGACTCACGGGTGCAGGTTCGAATCCCGTTACAACCGTGGATGTTTGTGAATGTAAAAATTAGAAATAGGAAAAGCAATGGCTAGGTGTGCTACACTAACAGCACCGGTGTGTACACACCTAGTAAATAAGTGCTAGACACGATTTAGTACCCAATAGGATACCTCCTGGGGAACACCACCGCATAACATAGCATACAAGGCGTTGCTGGAAATAAATAGTTGCTGGGCGTATGGGCACAAATCTCGAGTTCATTAAATAAAAAAAATACTTACACGATATCAATACAATAATTGGAGAAATCTTTGTAACGATCACCCTTACAAAAAAATGGTAGGGATCGAATTTGCGTAAAATTTTATTAAAGGACCACGCACACTTTATATGGAAAAATAGGAACCACTCAAATCGATTTTTTTTATATCAATCGACGCGTCTTAATGTGAGGAATAATTATTACCATTGCGCCAAATCTGTAACTTCATTATTAAACCCGTTAATGAACAATTCATTGAAAAAATTTGGGCTTTAAATTATGTCGGAAGTTAATAAATCTGTCGCTCGTTATTTATGGAGGGGTCATGGTAAATACGTTTCTAAGAAACGACACAAATGTAAGTAGCAGGTAGAAAACAGTAAAATAGTGCTCATAGAGTATTATATTGTTCGATTCCTTGTTGTAATTAAGAATTTTAAACCCGTATTCATATTGAATTGACGTTAGCATTTAAATTCTGAATTCAATCCTACTATTTTAGAGTTGTTAGAATAGAATTAGGAGGGTACCTACTGTAAGCGAGCTTAAAACCTGGAATAAAAGAATTACCTAAAAACTAATAGTTTTGTTAGTTACACTTTATCCAAACCTATAGGTAATTTACGTCATCGATAAAAGGTTACTAGATGATGACGTTTCACACAGTGCTGTCACCTCGTACCTCGTATTTTTACAGTTCTAATAAATTGTAGTCTTTCTTTATGCCATCTAATATGTGCGCAGGTAAATCATCTATAGAATATGTCACTTTCCAAACTTCAAACTGGATTACAAATAAACAATCTAGTAACTTTTTATTAATGACGTGAATTGTACATAGGTTTGGATAAGCCGTAATTTTATGTGGAAGATTTCTTTTTTGGCGGATATACATAGGTCGATTTTTCAATATTAATGATTTATTGAATGATTTATTACGTTACAGAGTTATTTTAACCTTACTTGACAGAGATCCCTAATGAGGCTGGTCACTACTACCCCCACTAAAATAAAATTAGTAATTTGGAGTTACTATAGATATTTTATGGTGAACATTTTTAATAGAGGTAGAAAAATAAACAGCTACATTATGTGTATTTTGTTTTATATTGGATTATTTTAGTATTTATTTGAGTCACAATTTTGAATATTGAAGAATTATTTTTTTATTGATTTGTTATTCGTGAATGTGTTTTGTTTTTTATTTGAATTATTTGTTAATGTTATTAATATATTAATAGACTTTATTTCTAATTATTAGCTCTAACAACAACAGCAACTGTATTATAACAGCAATTGTAAAAAGCAAGCCGATGTAAATATCGACGTAGGTTTTCCAGAAGGGCGTAACCCACAAAAAGTAAATTTTACCGGAGAACACATGTTGTGCTGTCGTGTAGCTATAAGAAGATACGTTTGGCGGAAATACAAATTGATTTTTCCGGTGAAAAAAATCGAAATATTGTTACCAGATTTTAACAGATTATGTCTTTTCATTTAATTCAATAATTCATTTTAACAGAAAGTGTGGGCTACGCCCTTTTGACAAAACGCCATCGATATTATCTTTTTATAGATAGGTACAAATAATCTTTTAGTTAAGTATACATTTTTAATGTGCACCAAGTCAATATCTATTTAAAGAATTATTTCAATCGTTTTAAACCTCAGGTCAGTTTTAGTAGGTAGGTACCGACCCGTTGTTGTTAACAACCCCGCAATAAATAACAAAGTTGATTTATGTACTCAAACAAATTTGATTTTAGTAGGTTCTCTTTTGTTCTCACGAAATTCTCATAAGAGCATTAATTAAAGATTGCGGTTTTATTTATAAATTAACAAAATTGACGCAATGATAATAATTATTCTTTACATTAAGACGAGTCGATTGATATAAAAAAATCGATTTGAGTGGTTCCTATTTTTCCATATAAAGTGTGCGTGGTCCTTTCACCTTGTTCTTATGAAAAATTAACATACAAACAGCCATTTATGAGATTAATGTAGAACATCTATTTCCGTCGCCAGTTTTTGAAGAATACGGATGTTTCCCCTAATACTAATTGGTGTAAACTTTGAATATGTTATTTTGCACTTTTTTTGAACAAAATGATGGCGAAAATAATTTCTAATGCAATTTTTTGATTCCAAGCCATATCTTTTCTGGACTATAAGTACTTACCTACATTACATAACGATCAATATTTTAGACTCGTATGCAACTACTTACATAACAAGCGTTTTACTTTGCGTGTACCTGCGCCACCCCGAAAGGGTCAGTTTCGATAATCCGCTTACTTGGGTTCGCTAATGACCAGTAATTACGGATATGAACTGTTCTCGAAGTACAGAATAAGAATGATGTAGTTCTTCGTTTTCCATTTATTTACAATCTTTTGTGTAAACTTATCAACGATAAGATGATTAATAAGTTTATGCAAAATATTTTAAATAAATTGGAAATTCCCAGTCATTAACGAGCGCAAGTAAGCGGATTATCGAAACTGACCCTTTCGGGGTGGCGCAGGTACACAAAATAAAACGCTCGTTACTGTGCTATTACAAGCAAAAATAATATTCCTATCTTCTATCTCATTTCATAAAACGTCATTTTATTACCGACTTTGCTGTTCTATTTCAATTATAAAAACAAGCCACTCTCTTTCAATCTTATACAAACGTAACACCTAGACGAAATTAAAAAAGACATAATTCCTTATTTTTTCACAGATTATTTATTTATTTCTGATTTTATTACTCCTCGTATTATTATTCGTTTTTTTGCGATTTTGTTACTAAACCTTTAATACGAACAAAACTACCTCATCAATCCCCCACCAGCACAACACTTAAAAAATATAAAATCTTCGAAATTCTTGACAGATTGACAATTTCTGTTTTCTTATATTCCGTTTTTGTGTAATAGAAATTTCAAGCTCTTGAGTTTCTCTTTCATTTAATAATCTTGGCATATTATCAACTTAAACTGATAATAATTAAAATTTGTCATTCTGGCGTTTTTGTAAAGTCTCTTGATAATGATATTCAAGTAATAACGTAAAATATTAGAATTTAAAATTCACTTTCTATAATTCAGTTTTTATTTTATATTTTCTTACGGTTACCCTCATTGTGAATAATGACTTAAGTATTGTAGTACATTAACAATAAGTACATACTTTACCGTAGTATTTTTGGTAAAGTGTTTTTGATCGAAACGTGGCAAACAAAACAAAACGTAGGGCTATCCGTTTAATCTTAAGTTAGAACTTAAGCTAACATAAGCCCTACGTTTTCGCAAACTGATAAAAAATTTAGCGAGGGTGAAAGATTGTTTTTATCAGGCATGATACAGGTACAATACTCTGCATGATTCTCGATCTAAAATTAAGTAACATAATAAAGGCAGCAATGGAAAGCATGAAAATCGGTTTTGTCATTAGTTTCCAATCGCTCAACTACGACGCTAATCCCAACTACCATCATTAACGCTTGATTACCCCTAATATCAAAGTTACAATGTAGGTACATTAAGGGCATCGTGCATTTTCCACATAGACATAGATTACAGTAAAAATAGCTATTATTTTAAATAGTACCTACTTATTGTTAGAAAATTTATTGCCGTATACAAATAATACAGTATTTATTAAAGTGTTATAATTTTAATCATGCGGGTTGATTTAAAATGTTTACCGACTATCTGCCACTTTTTGTGGCATTTTTAAATTTTTATTCATTTTTATGAATAATGATCTATCAACAATAAGTGTAGATTGTGTGATATAATGTTTCGGGGAATTCCATAGATACCTATGTATACAATGGCAATGTATAAATGCGCAATGCTCAATGAATAATAAGAAGAGCAGCCAGTTATCTACATTACCTATATTTACTTCATAATACAGACAATAAACATTGCTTTAGTTTCAACAATTCATTCAATTATGAGTATTGTTTAAGTACACAAATTTTGAATCGCCTACATACATATAATGAGTTTTATATACGTTAAAGAACAAAGATATTTTAAATATAAATTTATTTAACGGCGAAAACTTTACACATAATATAATTATTTTTAAAAACAAACTGTTAAACCTACAGATAATTTAGTACCTATACATAAGTGAATATTACGTATCTACAACTCTTGTGCATCTCCTTGAAGTTCGTTTAACTGACCATGACCACAATCTGTACAAAGTTCTTTGTTCCATAACGCAAACTTCCTTAAACTTTATACACCTACAAAATTATTTTTGATTACAATGTCAAGGTTATTTGACCTTGTTTACTGATGTAAAATGTTTTTTTTTGGTCTTTGATGGAATATTAGATATCTATTTAAATTTCTTTCGTCATTCCATAGAATACATTTACAAAATAAGTAAAAAGATAATAAAAGTATTAAATACGAAGTGTTAAAAAATAAAGATAAAAAATTTTAAGGGTAGGTACGTAGTATAATCAAAAACAAATTAAAAGTCTTAATATATAATCATGGATCGTCATGTTTCATCACCGGAAATTTTTACGTCGACTATTTTATCGCCGATGAATAATT
Organism: Rhagophthalmus giganteus; assembly: GCA_036326145.1. Classification (NCBI taxonomy): domain Eukaryota; kingdom Metazoa; phylum Arthropoda; class Insecta; order Coleoptera; family Rhagophthalmidae; genus Rhagophthalmus; species Rhagophthalmus giganteus. The sequence continues at coordinate 18,818,974 of JARFJA010000067.1, read as the reverse complement.
AATAAAAATTTATATCTCCTTTAGTGAAAGACATTTATTTAATAATAGTTGGTTGTAACATTAATTACCAACTTAAACGATTTATATCTATACACTAACTTAAGCTCAGCTCGGCTGCATTAGTCTAAACTCACTTCATCTATACTAACAACCTCTTTATTGCACTTATGCAATGAAGAATAATAAGATAATCAGCGATGAAACCTATCGTGAATAACGTATAGATTGTATATTTGTAATTCAGTTCAAAGTTTAGAAAGTGTCATATTATTCTATCAATGATTTATACCTGCACACATGCAGGGGTCGTAGTGCAATTTGATAAAAAAAATATATAGTGATCGATAATTTTCAAAATATGTACTTTTTAGGAAATTTATTCTAAAACTATGTATTTTTTATGTAGTAAAATTATTTGAATAATCACTATCTACTACCTTTATACCGCAGAATTATAAATATACTCTATTTTTAATTTAAAAACTATTCGTGTGCCCTTAAGCATTGAAAATTTCCCTATTACAAACCATAAACCAGATAAAAGTTTAATCGCATTTTATGCGACCGATAAAAAACAAAGCAACTAATAAAACATGTGCGCCACCACATGTGATAACTTATCGGAGATCGAACAAAGAACTCAATGTTTTTAAAATAAAAGCGGGATTTCTTAGTATCCAATGCATTTATATACAGAATTCTGGCAAAACCGTTTCAGATCTTTCGCGTTAGTGGTACAGAGCGGTAGTACTTGTTTCAGTAGTTCGAATTTTAAATGACGGCGTCGTATTATCCACGTGTGCGAAGAGTGCTCGTTCGGTTTGTAAGGCCTTGTAAGGGGGTGTTGTGTTGTGTTCTCTAAAAGGATTACAAACAAAAAGGATTAATACGACAAGAAAAGGTAGGATCTTTCTTTGTCGATAAACTCTTTGTTTATTTATAAAGTGTAAATACACGCACCTTTAAGCTCAGACATAGAGGGTCAACAAGGTTGGCGGAGCGCTAGAAGACCTTAATAGACTCGCGCCTTACAATAGTTGTATGAAGAAGAACAGAGTTGCACGGTGAAGGTCGACATTTTGAATTGGTCTTGGCTTGTTTTCTATGAGCTATGCGTAGTAACCCCCGAGGAGAGTTTTGAGGTGCGGTAGGGCTATAAGCGAAGTCTTGACCTTACAGAGACAACGCACCTGGGCACCAGATGGCGTGGACAACTCCCTAACAATTTAATTTTTGTTATAAGCACATTTAGCGAATTTTCATAGAAAATATAATGCAGCCTGTCTGTGACGAGACCCAGAAGACGTGCCGTTTTAGATTTTCTCCGAATTCAACCCTTAGATCACGAAAATATAGGTCGTTAATTTTGTTAATATTGGTATTATTTTGTAATTTTATTGCACATAATCAATATAATTTTGATTATAACGTCTTAACTATATTTGTACTATCTCTGTGCATAATCTTGGTGTGGAGATTGAATTGAACAGTGTTAAATCACTAGAAATGACATTTGTAATATAAGTAAACTATACACGTATAAATAACTATATAAAAGAGAAAACTAATGATTATCGTAACACAAAAATCTTACGTGGTGGGTGTTATTCGAGTTTTATATCAGCGACACCAAATTAATGAACACAAATTATTATTATCCATGTTAACAAAAGATAAAATTAAAATTTTTGGCCCTGCGTAATTAATATCTTACTCTAATAACACCTTCGTGTTTTAAAAGGAATTTACTAATAACAAGTATGACTTTGAAACTAAAATTTAATTACACACAAAATATTAGTAGCATTACGGTAATAAAATCGAGTTTACTAATTGATTTCGTCAATTTTTATGTAACTAAAAAGGAGTTCATTTTATAAACTTATATAACTTACAAATTAATGTAATTAAACGTTTCATACCTGTATACATAACTACAAACTAAAAATAAATACTTAAATTTGAAAAGTGGCTTTATATTATACTGTATTTATACTTTTATGGTGTGCTCAACCAGTCCCATACTGGTTGTGGCAGGTTGAGTCATTTCACTAGTTGTTTTTTTATTATTTTGTTATAAAGGTGATAATATTTATGTTTTATACTAACATGCATTATTGCAATTACAGTAAAGCGTAAAAAAGTATAAAAGTGTTACATTTTTCAGAAATAAAGTTACCTACTTTAGTTAAGAAAAAAAAATGAAAACCAACAATCAGCTCGATGCAATGTATCCCACTCTCTCTTATTGCACAAAATATCTGTTAGGGGCTGCGAATAAATAAAAGACCGTAAACAGTGGAATCGATTTTAAACTTTACACGATCGTTTGCATTGATTTAACGATTTCAATTATTTTTCAATTTCTTTCGTTAAACAAATGAAAATAGTTATATACAACAACGGCGTTTAAGTCAATAAAAATTACTAATAGAACTTCGAATTCCCGGCATTATTTTATAGAGTGTAATGTATGTATGTAGCTACCTATACGTTATTCACGATAGATTCCAATGTACGTCGTACATAAAAAGTCAAAATATTCAGTTTCAAGTTTTGAACGTGGCATATTCTACCGACGATTTACCTGAAGTGCACATATAACATAGTAAAGAAAGACTACATCTATTAGTACTGTAAAAATACGAGATTTTATTGATGACGAGATTAGAACCTATCGTAAATAACGTATAAGTATCTAGATGTATTTCCCATTAGTAAACACTTCTTCATAACAGATAATTTTTTAGTTCAGCGAGTGTCAGGTATATCCAAAACAATAAGCAAGTAAGTTGATATAGACATGTAAAACGGAAACATCGAATAGCACGATCATAAAAACTACCTATCGTTCCACATCAGCCATAAAGGCTTCCATATAAAACTAAATTGATCATTAACGCAAAGCAAAGTGTAAGAATTTCCTGAAAACTGTATTTCCTTATAAAAGATAGCGTACAAATTAACATTCCAAACAAGAGTTGAGAATAAAATTCGACAACGAAAAATAATAAAAATAGCGTTATATATATTGCGTATGTAGTACCTAATGCTGTAGCTATTATACTTTAATTTTTAATATTCCTTTTAAAAGTACGTTGGTTTTATTAACAATCTTTTCGTGATATCAATTTTTTATAACATTAAGTGCCTAGTCATCTTGAAAAAAACCTCTATTCAATAGCGACATATGTATGTGCTATGTACTGTCATGTAAAGCGTGACCTTACACTGGAGTCGCACATGTGGACAATCATTTACAAAAGCAAGGGTCTACACAATAAAAGATCAGATCTATTACATCCGGTTGTTTTTAAAAACTCACAGTTTTTCAGTTTTTATGTAGATATATACTAAAAGAAAGATCATTTGCAACATTGTAGTTTGTAGTGTTTCTATATATTACGATTGAGAACGAATTTAAGACAATTTCTTGGTGCATTTTAAAATAAAAAATTCCCATACGTCTCAAAACCAGAGATACTAAATACCAAAATATGACGAGTGAACCCTATACAGATGTCACTAGTTTAATAGATACAGGGCGCTTAAAGTTGAAATTTTATTTTGAAGTCTCTCGATAATTTTGAAAGTTCGTAACAACTTGAAAATTGGTAGCTTTACGTTAGTTGTCATAAGAATTACGAATTTGAAACTTATTTTGACGTTACTCATAGAAGGCGATAGTTATATCCTACTATTTAAGTAAATCGAGGCATAATTTTTTTGGCTATTGCCAAATATAAACCTATTACCTATTATAAACTATGTCCAAAATAAACCTAAAATCTAAACGAGCGTCCTTATTTACGTAAAAAAGTGAAATGTCTAATTCAGATAACTAAATCGATTTTCGAGATACTTGCTTTTAAAAGGTTCAACGCGCTGGCAGAGAAAAATAAGGTGGCGCCCCATTTTGCATAAACCACTTGTTTTGTTTTAAGACGAATGGTATATCTTCCAGAAGCTCATTTAAATGTTGTAAAAAGCTTAAATAAAATCCATTTAGACGAAATAAAAAACCAGATAACACGTCACGCCAAATGTTTATCTTAAACTCATATTGAAAATGTCTTTCTCTTGTTGCATGTGGATTCTCAAAATCCCACAAATAATTGTTTTTCCCCGTTTAGTAAATGTCGCCTCGCCGGTGAAGAAAATTTTATCAAGAAAGTTTGCATTTTGTTTATCTCGTAAAAAAAGAAAAAAACCGTAGATACGTGTCATATTAATGGCGTTAATGTATTAAAATTACTAAGAATATAAAAGTTGAATTCTTTATTTGTCTCTTCATCTGTCGGTGAATTGTTGACCAAGATTTTCTTACTGTAATCGAATTGGTGCGCCATTTTGAAATCACCCTGTATACATATGCAATTTAAAAATATACATACGTACTTTGTATTTTGTATTTCATGCTTATAATGCGTTTTCTGCCTTAAAAGTAGCGTTATAACCAGTTTTACCTATTCTTATTACAACTATAAATATTTAACTATTAGTAGATAAAAAGTAAGTATATGCAAGTAAAATAAAAGCTTAACGCCCCAATTCTGTGCGACATTCGATAAGTAATAACAATTCGTTACAGCTGAGATTTCGTAATACCTAATTTTAAATTCGTATTTACTACGTAAGTTTTAAATTCGTAAGGATTTCGTTAGAACATCGTTGAGATTTCGTTATATTTAAAACCTTTCTATGACCGCATCGAATATTATTTACTAAATCAAATACCATATAGAAACTTTAAAAATTCTTACACAATTTGTAGATAAATCGGTTGTAACGAATCGTTATTATTAACGAATGCCATTCAGAATAGGGGTGTAAAGTTGTTTGTTTCAATTAAAAGTAGAAAATCTGCAACAATGCTTGCTTATTGATTCAGTAATCATGCCAAATTTCCTTGGAGTCTTCAGGAAAGTGCCAAAAAGCAAACCTACATTCAAGAATCCTACCCATATAGAAATCTTTAATTTTATATTCATTATTATTTAGAAATTATCGGTTTTCCCTAAAATTAATGGTAGATAACTAAACTTATTGTTAGCGATCTTTAAAAAACGACACTCAAAAAACGAAGTAAGAAAAAATAAAATGTCAATTTTTAAATTCCATCTTTGTCTCAAATATCTAATATGTATTTTAGTTCTCGAAATACAGGGTAATTCTATTTCCTTAAATTATGAAAAATTTTAAAGTACCTACTTAGAGAATTAAAGTATTTAAATTACTAAAATTTTTAACTTCTGAATTAAAAATCTTACAATTAACTGTAGGTATTTCATATTTTTGCATGGAGGAAATCAAATTAAATCATGCTGTATAACTATTTCGTGTGTATGTCGTGTGATATAGTTACAGATAATCCCGTAACAAGTAAATAAATTAGTAGCCATGTACCTAATGTACCTATGTACCTGTATCTAGTATTTACATCAACTCAAATAGCGTTTCATTACTTCAATTGCCTTTTCTTTGTTATTTTCGTTTTGTTTTCCTTAAATAATTGAAAAATAAATAATTCAAAGTAAGTTCTTTGTTTTTACTTAATTATATTGATTATTTTCCGCTTTTATTGGTACACAAATTTGTAGTGTATGTAATGTAAGATTACGAGACAAATAAGTTCACTAAATAATAAACAAATTAGGTGGTCTTTCTCTTTGATTTACCAAAAAAAAAAAAATGGTTTCGTGTTCCTTTTATGTTTTAAACATAAACAACGATTATGCTCCAAATGCTAACATTAGCTTTACAATAGGCATCGCATTTATTAAATCTGGGAACACACTGCCGAACGTCACGTTACGATATGCAACATTATGGCACTGATTTCTACTCGCCGGCATGTAAAAAAAGTACAATAATAAGTAAACATATAAGAATTTATTATCTAAGTGTATTTGATATACCAATTACAAGCCAATAAATAGCGGCGGGCAGATAATATATCTTTATTTGAAACGTGCTGCGTGAGCATCTGAATAGATGCGTCACGTGTCGCCCTATGTGTACTAATGTAAAATTTCATGCCAGCACGTGACGTGTCGGCATTGTGTCCCCAGCTTAAGCAGCACACTTTAGAAAACCGAACAGAAAGCATACTTTCAGTATTTTTTCGTTTGGAAATTCACTTGGGTTCAAACTCACAATTTTGGACATCATATCGATGGTTTTTTGGCAGAACAGCAAATTTTACAGGAGCGCACATTTTGTGTTGCAGCGTAACTATAAGCAAACACCTCCTGGAAGCCGCGTATATAGGTAATTCGGGGCACGTTTGTATCAAAAAACGTACATATTATGCGACGCAGTGACAGGTTTGTGTGAAAAACAGAGTTGTACGGAGATTAGATACTATTCTTCAGCGAGATATCATGATAGAACATCATAAGTACCACGCATTTGTTGTTTTTCCACAATTGTTTTTCCATAATTTTCGCACTTGGTGATTTGGGCTGATGCAGATTGGACGTATGGCAACATGTCACAGTTTATTGCTATGTGTTCGGGTACTAAGGGTACTTTACGCGCTACTATCGTAGTACAGGTGTTTTGCACGGTAGTTTTATCAATACGATGTATTGGATTACACCAGAACGGTTTCTCAGTATGTACAAAAATATAAATCGATTTTTCTGGTGAAAAAGATCGAAATGTTACAAGATTTTATCAGATTATGCCTTTACCTTAGATACATCATTTTCCAAAAAAAGTGGTATTTACGTTATTCTGCCAAAACGTCATCGATATGCTGACCACTACATCATTCAAGCCGGTCTGATTACATTTTTATTTATACTTAATAGGTAAAAATATTAGTAATATACAAAGTTCTCTATAAAATATAAAACGTATCCAATTGTGAGAACGACAGCTGGTAAAGTTAGCAGATGCTACATTGTAATTATCTTCTACAAAAAATTAAACAAATGGATTATCAAACAATAGACAAACAAATGAACAGTATAAAATAATTTATTCGACATTTCCATTTCACTTTCGAATAGATTTTCTTTATAATTAATTATATACATAATATAGGTTACTTTTTTAGATAGGTATGTACGGTAAGCTTTAAGAGAAAGCAAAACAATTTTAATCGTCAGTAAATTCTAAATACAAAATAAAATTAGAGAAGCTTTTAGTAAATCAAATTAGACCGAGATGAAAAGAAAATAGAATTAAGTTCATGCACTTGTACCTAATTAATATTATGGACGTAAACGTATAATTCATAATTAATTGAATTGAGAAGTGGATAATCTTATGAATAGGTACTTGAATACCGAATAATTAAATAATCAATATTTTCTGTTTTATCGTAACAAATGTAAACCTGCACGATGTAGAATAAATATCTAAAGCTTGATTTATTAAATAAAATTAAAGTCTTAAAATTTATCAGTAATAAGATTACTAAAAAGTTTCAAGCTTTATGCGGAAACTTTGTGGGCTTGTTAAAAGAAGCGTAACAATTAATTAAATATTTATTCCAAAGTTCCAAACAAGCGCAATTATTATTGTAATATGAAGTTAAATTCTGAATTAAACGAAACGTACCCCAGTTGGTAGTTACTTTTTTCACTTAGGTAAGTAAAATATACAACGAGACGCTCATGAATGGAATACATTCATTTAAAATTCAACGAATAGCCTTTGTTAGTAAAAATCCTTGGCCTCGTCAATTTTATATTTCAAAAATACACTTATTTAAACACGTTACTTTTATTACACGGTTTTCAAAAATAAAAGCTGTTTGGACGAAAATTGGGTAATCGTTTTCTACAAAATAACCCTAATGTTAATCGGGCTCTCCAGTTCCAGCGAGATATTAATCAATGTTTAGCTCAATATGAGGAGGAGTTTAACCAAAAATCAAACACAACTCTCAATTACAAATTTCATTACCAAGTCTCTCCGATCTATAATTGTCGCTAATTTATCAACCATCGAACAAGAATCACCTTAAATATTATCGAGCGATGAACCCATCAAACAGGAAAATAAGATGAATAATATAATGATAGTGATGATAGTAATTAAACATTTGGATCTAATTTTTCAAATAAATGTTTATTATATTTGTTATTTCATAAATGGACCGATTTTTTTGTTTTGATATTTGTATTTTATTTTTATTTTACGTTGAAATAAATGAATTTAATAAATTAAATTTCTCACTAAATTATGTTCATTTTGGTTTTTTTATTTAGATCATTTACCATGATCTAGATTTACACGGTATTTTCAGCAACTGATCTACCGTGTAAATCGGGGGATAGGTGTACATATCCTAGCGCCAAATCCAAATCTATCATCATTAATTTTCTTGTAGATGATGAGTTCATCATCATTTTTTTTAAATAGGTAATAACACTCGCAATTATTATTTAATGTTTAATATTTATACAGAGTGGTTCATTAAGAATGGACAATCTCGAAACTAGAGATACTATGTATACTTTAAAATATAACAATTAAGCCCAACTTGCCTCGTACCAATTACCGATTTAACAGATACGGGGCTTTAAAAAAGTTGGAATTTTACTTTGAAATTTCTCAATAAGTTTGAAAGTTTTCGTTGTACTATCATAAAAAATATGGTACTATCGTGTTTTTAATTTTTATTTTTTAAATATGGGTAGGTATAACATTGATAAAATGATATAAATTTTAAAACTCTCCAAAAAGTTTTCAGATAAAATTATTTAATTACTGGATTATATGACGTAAAGAAAGAAACTTTATAACTCGTAGCCGCGTCGACCATTGCAGCAAGTTGCGGGATAAAAACGATTCATTTAATGAGTAGTTCATTTCCCCTTTTCCATTTTCATCAAAATCGGTGTGTTAGAGTTGAATGACGTCATGAAATTTAGTACACCGTTCGAATTTAATTGTGATAAAGGCCGTGTAAAGAAAATTTAGATTAGGCGAGTATGTCTCATTTTATTCTTAAAATTTTCAGATAAAATATATAACAAATTTTACACGATATTTAGTACAATAAAATCTACCTATGAATTAAAATTAAAATTAAAAATGATGATGACCTCACTACAAGAAAACTAACAATAACAATAATTTGATATTAAAATAAACATATATAGATATATTATTGAAAAATAAAATTGACGTGTCCCGAAGATTTTTATCAAAGATTATTCGTTGAATTTTAAATCTTAATGATAGATTAAGTACCTATTTCTTTTATTTTATTTTTTTCACATTTTAACAGTTAAGCAACTTAATTTTTTTAAATAAACCCAGAAATGCAATAAAAAGATAATAGTAGTAATTAATGCCTACTGCAAAGATTTTAACTCGTATGGACAAACATCATTCATTAAAAATTTTAATTTGCGGAAGGAGACAGGTAATTTAAAATTGAAAAAACGAATCTCTCGGTCACGAGCGACGCAAACCCTCCATATACAGTATAGGTACTTACTTACCTACATATTTTTAAATTTAAATTAGCTTCGCACACACTTAATATTTATTGAAAATCTTTTTTAACATTCGTCGTTTTCACAAGATCTAGATATCTCTAATGAATGTAAATGCCTCATTATTACGGAAACAAATAACTTTAATAAATATATGTATACAAATATCATATACAGGATGTATTAAATTAAATTAGCTCTACTGCTTAATATATTTATTATTGTGTACATATACAGGGTGTCAACGAGATCACTAGCACCCCTCTTTTACCCTTTGTTTTTCAAGCTACCGAAATGCGATATTTTAATATGATGTGTGATTTTTCGGACTTCCGGTATGACCGGAAGTGACACCAATTTTCGATTTTCGAATAGAACACTCTGCACATCTGTACGCAATTCTGGGTGAATTCTGAATAGGTTAGCATAATTTTGGCGAAAAATATTTAGACTATTTTCTATTTATTATGATAATTACGAAAGTAGTTAATGTTTTACTTCTTTGACTTGAATAGTGAATGGATTTTAAGTTTGTGGATACCGTTGGATCGGTCTTCAAAAACTGTATTTATCTAACCTTGTGCTGTTGGATGGTGTCATTTGAAAAAATCTACTTTTCGGCAAAAAACTAATTTCGACAAATTTGAATTCACATAGTAACTAAATGCGTCGATTAGAAATGAAGTTTGTGTTTTTCCATTATTTCTTAGATTTATAATGATTTGAAGTAAATTGCAGCTCTTTAGATTAAAATCTAAAATGTAAACTAAAATTGGCAAAATTCGAATTAATCAACATAAAATTCAATTCTTTCATAAAATTATTGAATAATCGAAATAATTCTTCGGTATCATTAATATCAGTAATCTAGTGCAAAATAATTTTGGAAATTTTTAAGAGTATCGTTTTTATCATTTTATACGATAACATCTTAAGGAAAAGTTTATATTTTAACGATATCTATCATTTTAATCAAGTTAATTAAGTTAAGAGCAGGTAAGCAGATAATACTTATATCGATAAGTGTGCAGTCATTTTGATAATAAGTAAAAGTAACAATAAATGAAAATAACATAAACACAAATACAATCCATACATCAAGTTTGATCGACTATTCCAAAATATTTCAATAAATTGCTTACGCTTACTAAAAAATAGGTACTTTTAAAAATTATGAAAAAAATTGGGACCAATGTCCTCATTTGAAACGCATCCAACACTAACATACATAATATAAAGATCAATATGCACATTAAAATTATAGAAGGGTAGGTAATTCATGCGACAATCGATACATGTAAGTATGTAGTAACTTAGATGTGTTTGTTTACTTAATAGGTAGGTAGTACTTGTATTAAAATGTTTTCACTTATTCTTCACATATTGAGCTAAGCAATTTTTGAATAAGAAATGCACCTACTACAGAATATACAGGGTTGTCGCTAAAAATAAAATTATTTTCTCCCTGACATCGGACTTTTCCCCGATTAAAACGCTTTATTTTCTCGACTAGCAAAATAATAAAAACATCGCGTATAAAGAAAATCGTAAATCGTATCGTAATCCTAAATGAATTTATATTTTAATCGTATTCGTAATTCCTTGATGTGGAACATGACAAAAATGGGGATCTAAAAAAATCACTAGATTTTCGTTGACAATGTTAAAAAATTTAACATGCAAAATTTGACATGAAAATATTAGTTTTCGTTAGGATCTGGTTAAATCCGAGATCGTTATAAACCAGTTCGACTGAATTTCAATCATGTTTGGGATTATCATCAGTGGTAACCTAAATAATTAACAATTATGTAATCTAATATAACATAAACTGTCCCGACTATCCTAATTTCCGTTTTCCAGAAAAGTGGAAACCCTGATTGACGATAGACGATATCTATTATTCCCAGAAAACGATTAATTTTCATGTTACACTGAAAAACGCAAGAAATAAATTACACTTTAATTATTTTGATAGCTGTAACGTTTGTTTCCATGAAAAAAACAAGAAAACGGATAAAACCAGTAATTATTATTAAAGCTAATTACGTAATTATGTATTTGCATGAACAGTACATTACCAAGAAACGTCTTATAAATATGATATATGTACTTAGGTATAATTACTAGAACACCAATTATAACGAATATACCTAATTTGCGTTTTCAGGAAATGTCAAAATTCGATTACAGCAATAATCTAATAATAAAAATTTCAAAACAAGATCAAACATTTACGCGAATCTATAAATTTAAAATTACGTTGTAGTAGGTACGTTAACCTCAAAATAAATTACGAAAAAAAAACGAACGAATGTTCGCTACTGTTAAAACCTATAATGAAGAAAATCGCATCTCGAAATAACTACTGTTAATAAATCTAGGGTAGGTGTTCGTAATAATTAAAATAATTTAAGTAGGTACGAGGTAAATGATGCAATAATTTCCTACTCAATGGTCTCAGTAGGCGATAGAACCAATTACGCCAATTTAGCATCCTTATATTTATCGGAAACTGGCTAGTTCTACCTACACTTCAAAGAACGTTAAATACTTTCAATTTAAGTTACCTAATGTCGCATGTACCGATAATTAGGTATGCAGTTTAAACACAAAGGTCGTTCATATAATAATAACATCAATGAACAAATGATGACATAAGAGAATGGAATTAATTAAATAAATTTTGAACAAGGTAAAAAGTAATCAGCGCCGAAAGTGTAGATGGTATACTGTTAATGAGACAATTAAAACTAAATTCGTCATTAAAATTTTACTTACCTAATAAAGTGCCTGAAGCCCCCCTGAACCCTTAACATTCGCGAGACATACGTTCCAACTTTTCTTCGCGAATGTCAAGTCGATTAACAAACGATAATTATGAGAAGTGATCGAGACCAAATTAACGAACTAAAACTAACGAAAAATATTTTAATATCCATATACGTACCTACACTAACATACTTATTCAAATATTTAGTATTTATTTTTTTAAATCGTACCTAGTACGTCTATAAATATCTATGTACGTTTTTTTATCAACTATAAGTTATATTTTATGGAAGAATGAAGCTATTTTTGTTTATTGAGCTTCAATGCGTCCTCACTTGTTATATTATCATGGCCAAGCCCCACAATACGTTGGACCTCTTCTGATAAAACGTTTTTGCTACTTCGGCTATATCAATTACTCAGTCCATCCCTGGTAGAATAACTGCTAAAGGTAGGATATCCGAGTGTTCTAAACACGTTCAACTCCGCGCAGTGACGTCAATCGTGAATAGTAGCACGTAGAAATTATAGCCATGTAGGATAGTCACGAGTGACGACAAACCCTTCTTCAATATGCGTAGAACCGCCTCCATATCCTACCTTCTTAGTTATTATTCCATGCAGACCATCATATTAAAAATTTTGCACCGAGCGCATCATAAAAGTCTACTAATATTTATCTACCCTGTGCGAGACACCGTTACTCACCGCCGCGACGCGTGGCGCGACGATTTTCGTTAAATATTCGTTTTAGTTCTTTAATTTTTGTCATTATTTCAGCCTTGAATCACGAATAAAAATTCGCGGGTGTTAAAAAACGTCTACATATTTCAGATCGCGAAAGTTAAATTCGCGGAAGCCAAATCCGCGAATGTTAAAGATCTACTATACATAATTGATTAATTTTCTTTGCTGTTAATGTTAAAAAATAATAAAAATAGGTAATCAAAAATAAAAATGAAATAAGTAGGTATATAAATACACGATTAACTTAAGAATCCATTAAAATGTAAGTATAGGTATATTAAAGTAACGTAAAATCAATACCACTGATGACAAAAATTGCTTTTAATTACCTTTGGATATTATCGACATCTAAAATTACTTAGGTGTATTTTTTATCGTTTCTCTTCCGTCTACTTTACTTTAATAAATAAAAGTTAATTATCCTAAAAATTGAACTAGACATCTACTTCGCTTAACACACAATCTGACAGCAACGATTAATTTTACCCTACCCCTTAATCGATAGTTACAAAAATTTTTTTCTAAGAAAAATCAATTTTTATAAAAAAACTAAAATAACTATGTACTAGAAGTATTATTTTATATACGCACGCTTACATACAAAACACGTCAAAAGCATAGAAAATGAGAATTCGATAACGTCGTTAAATAAGAGTAATCATTATTTTCGGAATATAAAAGTTAGATATTTCCTCTTAAACGAGAATTTTTAAATTTAATAAAAATTTTTTTGAATGGGTAGGTAGGTATATAAAAATTGTTTCGCTTGAAGTTCAATTAATTAGACTCGCCGATTCAATAAATAAAAAGATATTTCGTTAAACTTTTGACTACGAAAAGCACAAAATGAAAAACTTTTCCTTTTGTAAACCTACTACAAACACAAGACAATTTTATTAATGAAATTAGAGTGGAACAATATCCTAGTCGTTTAAAGTTTTTAATTTTACAGATGTGTACCTACTTACATATCAGTAGAATGTTATAAAAACAATACCTACGAAATAGTAAAAGTATTATAAATATAACTCAGAAATCGATGTGCTAGAAATAATCCGCAAGTTGAAATTTCGTGCGTTCTAAATGAGTGCTTTAATTCTGTGTGTACTTAAATGTTGCTCAAGACTTATTAAATTATAAGTCATAATTAAGATTTTCCATACCAAAAAATGCAGCACTTTCAAATTACTAATAATTATATCTTTATTTTATTACAAAGCATAACTACATTTAAAAACATTATACATAGGTATTTAGCGAACTGTAAAAAATTCAGAATTTTGATTAAGTTAAAATTTAAAAATAAATGGTCTATTAAAAATATAAAAAATATCAAAAGTGTTTATATAAAAATTATAGCTAGATAATAATCATGACTGTGTAATAAAATATTTTTAGTTATACAGAATGATTCGTAAAAGTAAATTAGCCAAAACTAGTTTATTTTTAAATAGATTAAACATCATACCTATAACTTTACATATAAGTACACACACATATGTACAGTCGAGTGTAAAATTAATGTCGCGAATCATGACCATTGGACGGGCAATACTTCACGACATTTGTTCGTTGTGTCGTGTGTGTCCGCGTAAATTAATCCTGCACCCGACTGTACACATATACAGTCAAACTCGATTATAACGAAATTTCGGGACCGCCAATTTTTGTCGTTATAAGCAGAAATAAAAAATTGTGTGCGAGTAAAGACAATTTGAAACGTGAGCACGCAGATTACTCGTGATAACCAGGATTTTATTAAATCAGTGCTCGTTATAACCGAGTTTGGTTGTATTTAGTTACTGTTTAAAAACTGAATCAAAAACCAATAAATATTTTAGATTATTTCTTAGTTTTCTAAAATTATAATGTTAACATTAGAATCAAACAGATTAGGAAATGTATCTTGTCGATATTATTGTATAAAAACGGTTTTTGATAACTTTAGAGTCTATGTATGAATTACTAAAAGCATTTCTAAATAAAATTACAAATACTTATGACTGGATATGTAAAGAAAAAAAGTTAAAATTAAAAAAAATAATTAAATAAAAACAACAGTATAATTGTCGCAATTTAAATCTAATGGGGAAAATCTAAAGAGAATATTATGTGATAGCTAAATATCTAATAATAAGTACTTAATGGCATTAGTAAGCGTATTACAATAAATTTTTAAACAAAATAAAACTATTTAAAACCTTTTTTGTGTACTTTGTGTAAAGCGATAAAGATTAAATTAAATGAAATTAAATAAATAGATTAAGCAGATATTTAATATTTTATTTTGAAATAACTGAGTATGTTTTGACAAACCCGACGATGAAAATTTAATTTGTATCTATACCTACAAAATATACGCAATAATGCGAATGTTACGTCGCTGGACCTTACATAACTTAATTTCTATTCTACCAGTCTATTAAAAGTAAAATTATACAAAAGTATTCAAAATTTGGGAAACGATTTTAAAGATTCAAGAATGTTATCCGAGACGTGATAGATAAAATTCAAGTAAAAGTAGATCGAGTCCTCAATCGGATCTTATAAAAAATCTTAAACGTAAACTTTGATTTTCATTTATTAGTTTACCTGTAGAAAAGTTAAATAAGATAAAATCGTTTTTTAAGCACGTTGTAAATTTTTTTACTTAACCAACTTTTCTTTGAGACAAGTACCTAGTACACGTTTTTAGTACGAGAAAGTTTTCAATCACCCTGTATAATTAGATATACCTATTACGACTAGTGATAACAAAACACTTAAAAAGTTGAAAGTCAACAGTTTACAGTCGAAAATACATAAGTACGTAATTAGTACGAGATTAGTCATTATTAAAATATTATCTCCAAAGCGGTATCTTTCAGTAAAACAATTTATTTAAAGCGGTAATCGTTTAAAATGACGTTTTGCGAATATATTATGACAATCAAATTGTGTAGCATACATAACATAATACACGTATTATAAGATATTATTCGACCACGTTACGTGTGATTAAAAGAACAAATATTTTTGATCTTATACATAATATAATATATGTTAATGGTTCTAATGCAAAATAAACGAAATTGTATTTAAAGTTTTAAAAGTAATTAGGGCCAGTTAATAGCCGATCATCGCTGAACGTCAGTCAATCACCATGTAAATAATTGTTTAGACAATCATTTCCATGATCTCGTATTTCGTAACATGATCTCTATCATTCGTAATCTCGTACAAAGGAAATTTCACGTAAAAACGGGAGAAAGGAAAAACCGCGAATGTCGAGGTCGGCTGTAAAATATTTTCTAAATATCTAATAAAAAGTACGCGCTTTTTTTATAGATATTTTATTTTTTTAATAAACTTTTACTTTTGAGTATTTTATATTCTAATATAAAGGGCCTACTTTAATATCATTTTGGAAATGTTTAAAATATGTATATAGATACATACTATAGCTTATCCAAACCTATATGATGTTCACGTCATCAACAAAAAGTTATTAGATTGTTTATTTGTAATTCAGTTTAAAGTTTGGAAAGTGACATATTCTATAGATGATTTATTTGCGCACATATTAGATGGGATAAAGAAAGACTACAATTTATTAGAACTGTCAAAATACGAGGTACGAGTGACAGCACTGTGTGAAACGTCATCATCTAGTAACCTTATATTGATGTCGAACATCATATAGGTTTGGATAATCTATAATCATTAACTGAACCTACATGCACTTTAAAAAATTGAAATTTTCCTAGTTTATTTAAAAACAAAATCAAATCAAAACTAATAACCGGATAAGTTTCATGTCGGTTATGTAAAGTTATGATAAATAGGTAATCAAATTATTAATATACCCTAATTATATATATTAAATTATATATCGTGATTTTTTAAACTTCATTTCATTATCTACATATTTCCATAATTAAATATTAAATTTTACATGTTATATACTTAAATAACACGAAAAGCGTGACTTTTTCAATAATCCCAGATCTAACAAATTTAAAGTTATAATTAAGAGATTACTGTAAAAAAATTGAACTTGAAAGTAATCCAAGAGGCGTGCTTTAAAGTTAGGCAAAGAAGCTTAATATACTTTGATAACAAATAACAATTAATTATTGTTTTACCACTTAATTATAAGGTAAATGTAAATATGCACATTTATGTACATAAAAATAAAAATCAGTGTCAATGACCGTCGCCAGTCGAGGCACCCTAATTATAAATAAATTAAAAAATAATAATAATACATTTCCACGAACTTTTAGATATTTTTAAAAAAAACAAAACTGTTTAATTTCTGAAATCTTAAAATTTATATATTTTCCATGCACATCTTTATTTAATAAATAATGAAAGAAACGAAAACTATTACATAATATTATTTCATTTTAACAATAAAAATAAACATTGGTTTAAGAATTTAGAATTGATTCACCTGGTGACGGCCCCTTGCCTCTTCGTGGCACCTAACAGCTATTGTATGTAATAATAATATATTAATAAAACCATTAAAAAGACAGTCAAAATAAGTCATAGTAAGTATATTAAGGTACACCTATGTTTTTTACTGTAACCGTTTTTTATGGTTTTACTATTATTGCGTAAAGTAATTGTTGGGGATTAAGTAAGGAGCCGTATTGACTTATATTCAAGAAAAATTGTAAATACCTATTCAAAATTTTATGGAATCATATACACGAATATGGCCGATACACGGCCAGCCTGCTTCTACACGGTTTCGCCACAACACGAACGAATTAATCGTAAGTAGCTGTTGCAATTTTTACATCGTGTTATTCTCAGAGTAGGTACCATGTTATAAGAGGGTTGAGTGTACTATAAATATATTAGTCGTAATTTTTCGACCTTCTGAATTACGAAGTGATTTCATTCATAATATCACAAAGTAACAGATAATTAATCGAAATTTACGTTTTAATTACGTTGGCAGCAATTACAAATCGAATTTAATATATAGGTATATAATAATAAAAATATATGATTGAAGAATTATTTTAATCCGATTGAAATCCTTCAAATGTAATAAACGTATGAATAATTCATAACTTATAGTTTTAGAACATTTTAACGTGTAGATAACCAAAACCGAGATACCCCATTAACTACTTCATGGAGCATAAAATTTGTACCGGACCGTCAAAGAACCAATCACATTACATCACTATCGTTTTGATAGCGACATGAGCTTTAAACTATGATCAAATAATTTTCGTAAAGCTATTATGATAAGTAGCAGTTGTTAGATTCATTATGCCTGTTATTTTCTATTGAGTCATTATATCGAGTTGCACCTTCGTTTTGAATATGAAAAGCATAGTATAATGCCTCGTTTATAAAGGGTATTTGGGCGATAACTACACGTCTAACTTTGTAATTAGTTTTCCCTTCCATTAATCGCTTCTTGCTATTAAATTCGCTCGTCTTGTGCAATATAATATGTATATCTTTATAAACAAAAATAGCAACCGAATTTAACCGCTTAGATAAGTTCCAGTGCATGTCATCAATAAAAAGTTACTTACTATAAATTGTATTTGTAATATTCAGTTTTTAAAGCTTTGAACGTGGCATATTCTACCGATGATTTACCTGCACACATATCGAGGGTTTAATATCGGAGCGTATTGCGTCAAAAGTAAAATTTACAAAAATGAAAAATCATCATTTTTGAATGAAACAGATACGTATATTAGTTACATAAGTTTTCTCTAGTACGCCGTTTAATTATTTGTTTTACTATATATACCAATTAATGTGACATGTCTCGTACGATACTATAGCTATAGCTTATCGAAACCTATATGATATTCACGACATCAACAAAAAGTTACTAGATTGTTTATTTGTAATTCGGTTTAAAGTTTGGAAAGTGACATATTCTATAGATGATTTACTTGCGCACATATTAGATGGGATAAAGAAATACTACAATTTATTAGAACTGTCAAAATACGAGGTACGAGGTGGCAGCACTGTGTGAAACGTTATCATCTAGTAACCTTATATTGATGTCGTGAACATCATATAGGTTTGGATGAGCTATAACAACGTAAAAACGGATTTTTGGCGCATAAGCTCCTCTGATATTAGACCCTCGATATAACATGGCAAAGAAAGACTACAATTATTGGTATTGTACACATATCAGATTTTATTGATGACGAGTATTGGAACTTATCTTGAATAACGTATACTTTCCGTAATAACGTATCATTTTGAATTTTATCTTCGAAATTGAACGTTTACCTACTTAACGACGACATTTAAAGGTTATAACATAACGTAAACAAATTAGATAGTTTCTTAACTAATAAGTACTACTATTAAACTATCAAATATACAAAAAAATGAAGTGAGTAATTTTTCATGGATGAGATGCATTATAAAACGCATGCGGATACAATAAAAGTCCTACTTGGAAGTTCGCAATTACATGATTATATGTTTAGTCTGGCAATGCAATACTATATGAATAAAAAGATCTAATTAAAACTATATAGATATATTAGTATTAGACAATATGTAAATAAGTTTGCCATTTAAATAACATTGAAAATGTAAAATCGCGATAATCACTTTCAATTTCCCCGATTTCAGAATTTATACTGTTTTAAAAAAGAAACGATCTTTAATAAACTTATACAAAGTCTCATGAGTCTTACGAATTATATTTTATATATTTTTCGCAATTCATTAAAAGTAAAAGCGAAGAAAAGGTCGATCACCTACAAATACATTTTTTAAAGATTAATTAACGTAAGTAATTGATTGAAGTGAATGTAAAAAATTTTAAATTATAGGAATAAATGATAATTTATATAGATGGAACCACATACAGCACTTAACTTCGTGAATTAAATATGCACAACTATTTCGATTTTCTTATTTAATTTTTTATAATAAATACGCTAATAAAAAGTAATTTAGAATGTTTAAATGCAGAATAAGTACTATATTGTTATTAATTAAAAAGTCGTTTTTTAGCAATATCTTTTTATACATTTCAAAAATAATAAATTTATTATTGTATTATTTATAATTTATTGTATTTTACTTTTTTTTTAATTATTATGAGTGCTCAATTTATCGATTGCGAAAAACGTTTTAATCGTTCTGATTTTTAAAATGTAATCTACTTACAACTGCATTAATATGTGTAGGTATTTAATGTTTATAACCTGTTAAACTAATAAGAGTTATGCGAATTATAATAATGTCACGTTACAAATATTTCAAGTTGTTTTTGGTATTCCAATATTCCAATACCTACTCAATATTGCTATTTGTTTTGGTATGATGCAGGATATGGAATATACAACTAAAATTTCATGCTTGTATCACAAAGTATAAGGATTATGCACTTACGATTAGTTAGAATATTAGAACCTCGAGTCCTAAATAAACGCCGCACCGTTTACCCTTAGTGTGATTACCCTTAAGTGTGATTTTCTCGAATATGACTTATTTTATGGATAGTGGACAAGAGTATCTTTTTTATTCTAAAAAAATGTTTGGAGAATCCAACAATGAAGTTATTTTTTTAAATTAATATCCTGAAAAAAGTTATTAGAAAGGTTTAGGGGTAGTTTATCCTTGCTCCCCTTAAGTGGTATCAAAAATCTATGAAATTGTTGAGGTACCAATTGATACCTACATCAACAACCACTAAAAACAGAATAAGTCAACATAAATCTAATGTAAAATTAAAACCGAATAACAGCATGGCATTGTCAAAACACACATTTGACACAGGACTGGTACAATCATGGACATAATTAATGTCGTCGGCAACGTGCTTTATAGACGTATTTTATACGTATATTTATTATGTTATATATCATATATAAGCACTTATAATATTTATGTTACGTTTAGGTATCAATTTGCTTAATTCCTTATTATTTATTACTTTCATTGAACGTTGTCGGCGACATTAATTATGACCATGACTGTACATACTTACATATAAAAATATCAACTATTCAAACACTTAAATTCGTTGTCTTGTATTAAATTGCTTAGGTACTTTCTAATACTGTCGATGAACAATTATTTTAATCACAATAAAACGGTATGAAGATATGTAAATATTAATTAAAACTTTCTAAATTGTAATTGTAGAAATAATTAGGTTGTTCGTAAAGGAAAAACGACATGAAGAAACAAAATAGTTTCGATTACAAATTAGCAATTAAATGTCGATTAATGACAAAATTTAAAGTTCTTATCTACCTATACCGTATGTGATCAATTACTATTTTTGAAATTGCCATATACGTATGTCAAAAATGAAATAAAACTTTATTATTTTTTAGTAACGTTATTCTTTTTTATTTTTTAGTCTCTACTTAATGGCTGGTTGCACAAAATAAATGAAAGATTTAATTTAGGATTAAGTTGTTATGGTCATGGTTAAGGACGTAGTTCAATTGAACTTGTTAAACTCTACCACTAGTGGCGCTAGCATAACTTATCACACATTAATTGCCTTGGTACAACGGCAGGCCAACCATAAGGGCGCCAATCAGAACGTTTATTACGAAGCGCCAATGGTTAAAATCTGTTAATCATATTTCGAATTAAATTTTTTTACTTACAATCAGCATGTATTTTTATTTTTATTTAAGCTTTTTTTTTTTTTTTTTTTTTGTTAGTAGCACACCCCAAAGGACACCAGGAACCGCTGTTAGGCATTACTTCTAGTGCCCCCCAGGACATCCATGCCTACCAGGGGGATATTTCACCTCCCGTACCGGGATTCGAACCCAGGACCCATCAGGCGAGAGGTTAGTCTTCTAACCACTCGACCACCGGGTCGGCTATTTTTATTTAAGCTGTTCTTTATTAATTTCACGTGCTATTTAATATGACACTATTTGAAATAAAAAATTAGAATTCTAATGATAATTACAAAAATTAACCTATGTACCTAACTTTGAATTGTTAGAAAACTTAATGCAAAATTAAACAGTTAAATTAAATAAACAGTTATTCGAAACGTAACAATTGTTAAAAATTAACTTAAATAATTTCTTTATGACAACTGAAATTGCAAGTTAAAAATATACTTGACTTACTTTATTTTCATGTTTTACTTCATAAAGAATTTATAATAATAATTAATTGTTCTACATTTTTTAAAGCTAATGTTTATAAACGGTGAAGCGTATAGGTAAATATAATGAACTAATAATTACCTACAATAAATCTTTATTACTTTTAATGTTTATTTAACTGTTTTAAAAATTAAAAAATATATAGTTTCTTTTTATTTAAAATTTAAATATAAAAAATATATGTACAAATATGATATGTACCTATAGGTAATCATAATAAAATAATAAAACATACTTTAACCATTAGTTATTATATAAACATAAATAAGACCGATTAACTTTTTGATAATATTTTTACTTGTTAATTAAAAATATAACACTTTATTTATTTGATTTGATTTATCCTTGAACATATATGATTAAAAACCATTATTTTTTCTAAAAATACACATAGTTATCAACGTTTATTAACATTGTAAGAATGTTATGATAACATATTAATAATGTCTGTTGATATAATAAGTGTAGCTACCCACAATTAACAGGGAACGCCTGTAGCCAATTCTTTATACGGATCAATATGTCACAAACATTTTCTATACCTTATATATGAATTAAAAACTGTTGTTAAAAACGTTATTTTAAACAAAATTCTAACAAATCTAATTATTTGAATATACAGAGTGATTCCAAAATGACACACCAAATACGTAGTATTAATGTCTAGAAAAAATAATACAAAAATTCTATCCGCCGTATTTTTAATTATTCGCAAAAAAATTAAAAAGTAAATATGGCAACATATCTGGTAAATGGCCACGGATTAAGTCAGTTACTATTATTCTGTGAAAATCAATTAGAAAACTATTCAAAATTCAAAAAATTCTCATCATTTCTTACTTATGTTAGTGAATTTTGATCAAGATTATTTATAATTTTTTTTAAATTGTACTGTAAAGCTGGTACGCAATTTGGAAATCACCCTGTACACGAACCTCTGCCAAAAATATATCATCTTTATCTAAAATATTACTTGAGTAGGGTGGGTTACGGTAATTTCGGTATAAGTTACAATTTCTTTAATAAAACTGTGGTACGTATACGGGAACTGTCCTTCCCGTACCTAGGCTTCTTTTCATATTTTGCACGTAGGTAGATCTTTGGTAGAGGGTCAAAGTTTTCCAAAGGCACGACCCTCTAAAATCCCTTCTTTGCCCCCCAATTTTTTAAACCCAAATTAATTCAAAATTGGTATAAAGACATAATTTTCGATTTTGAACAAGGTTTAAATTGAACATAATTTTCACTTTATACACCGATAACAGATAATTAACCATTAACCAACTTATTGTAAGAAACATTAAACGTTAACTTATTTGTGCCAAATTTGTGAGGTACCATTTGGTACCTCACCATGTTAACTTGACCTCCCATTCTGTGGATGAAGAAAGGGTTCTAAAGAATCGTGCCTTTGAACAACTTTGATCCCCCCATTAATAAAAGTCTATCTCCATGCAAAACAAGAACAATTACATTTTTGATTGATCCCAAGTCCTTTAGTACCTGCATCGTGTCTCTTTCAAAGTGGTTTATGATTTGGCTCCAAAAATTTCTATTGGTTTTTGTTGCGAGTTTTAGATATGTCGAGTGCAAAATTAATGTCGCTTGGTTCTTTAAAAAAAAGAACATTTAAATATGACTCCAATGATTTTAAAAAGGCTAGAGAAGAAATACAAGAGATATTTTAAATTTACAAAATAGGCCGTAATATTCAAAAAACCTATAATCGGTTTCTCGTCAGGAACATTGTAAACATATTGTTAGTTTTTTTAATTAAAAATTTTTGAAAAAATCTGTTTCTTTTACCCCCTTAGGCTACCTATTGTTACAGAGGCCTTTAAAGCATGTTTTACTTAAATAATACATATTATTATATACCCGAACTATACGTAATTATAAATAATGATAAAATCTGTGATCTGTGTTATCAGTGATATAATCAAAAAAGATACCAGTTAATCTATACCTATTTTAAAGATAATCGCGTAGTTAGCTAAATCGAATGCACCGTTTAATATGATCATATTATGAATACAAGAAAAACCAGTAATAATGTGTATTACCTACATGCTGTAAATAAAATAATATCCATCTGCTTTTATGTGTATGTAGTTACCTACTCATTTGGGATTGTAATTTTGCTCTGATTATTTATACCTACTCTACAATTGTACACTTGTAATTGAGAAATTAAAAATTCAGAGAGTTGTTATGTTACAGAGTTACTAAACTTTATAAACTTGACAATAACCGCATTAAATTTCTAAACTGGTTCTTTAACACATCCAATTTTATAAACAATAAATTTTATTTGCATATAGTTTATGCATACATAGTAGGTAATTATAAACTGTATTTGTTTGTTTTATGAAAATTTATATTTCATTATATACAAAAAGAAAAATTAATTATCAGAAACATATAGGAACCTATTTTAATTAATAGAAACATTTAAAAATATATAAAGTTCCTGAAATTAAATATATACTTGGAAAGACACTGAACATTTTTAATAGTTTTCTTTTGAATATAAACTGCCTATATTTCAAAAACGTTAAAGAACTTTTAAATTTCTTTTTTTTTCGTTCGTAAAAATTTATAAAAATTCGTTTAAGAAAACTTAACAAATATTTATTTTGTATTGGAATACATGTTTATTCTATCAAATACTTTACAAAGAAATATAAATTACCTGCAATTTATCCCATTGAATTAATTAAAAATCTTCACGGAAACTTCCTGTCTCTTTTTTAATACAATAACGAAGATCGTTTACTAAGAATTTTTCAGTGAACACAACACTTTACACAACTTCACGACCACCAGCCATTTGTCAAACTGACATTCTGTTGGTAACCAAAACGTCCTAGTGAAATAAAATAACCAGTTATTTATACACGCTTACCAATATAAAATCTAGTGCTATTTCAAATTGAACCAAATTGCAATTTGCGTGGGAAATTTTTATTCTTCCACATCGATTCTTTTTATCGTAGATTGAGAAAATAGAAAATTTAAGAAATTAACTCTGAAAGTTATTTAAAAACTCAAATTTTTCAAAATACTTTGCTACAAATATAACAAAAATAAATACCATTCGAAGTTTATTAAGATAATACTAGGTACCAAATAAAACTATGAATAAATGATTGACAACCAATATAAATGTTAATGCTGAACAAATTTTATTAAAATAAAAATAAGTACAATCAAAAAACCTTTGTTTAGGAAAACATACATTAAATGCTAAACTTATTTATTGATTCAGAATGATATCAGGTATATCACATTGTATGGTTATTTAAAATTTTATTCAAATATAAACGAATTATCTTTTTTATGTATTCTTGGTATTTTGATCTTTTTCAGTTGGTGTAGTATTTAGTGATAATATTTCTTCGGCAGTATCGTAACAATCCTCGGCAGTTTCAGAGTCGGTTGATACACTAACAGAATTGGCAACTGACAGTTCATTAATCTGTCTAGCATTTGCAGGTTCTTGTTCTTCCAAATGTTGAGCCATACTTCCATCGATCACGTCGTCAGATAAGCTTGCAACTTCCACTTCAGAAATTGAAGGTTCTGCTTGGGCTTCGTCATTACTGTGATCGCTGCTTAAGCTATCTGATCTGTATGAACTACTTGAACTGGATGTTTCGTCCTCATAATCTTCTTCCATAAATGATGGATGAACTCCTATAAAAATAATTGTTAAATCCAAAGTTTTAATTCAATATCAATGATCGACAGTACCTAATCCATCACCTTGACAGTAATAATGAGGTTCGTCGTGATTTTCTTCGTTTTCAGGTATATTTGAACCTAATAAATATAATAACCAATTTGGAAACTGGTCGACACCAACTGGTAAAACTGAAAACGACCACTTGTATTAATATTGGAAACAATTCATTTATAACAACTAAAATATTTATAATAATAGGATTTACAATATTAATATAAAAATTACGAATTCAACACTTTCATACTAATGAAACTTAAAATAGAAACAATTATAATAAAATAAAATAAGTATATGAATGTTTTGCGTTTCAATATCATAAATTACAAATGAAAAATTCAAACTTATAAACGATATTTCATATAACCTACCAGATCCAATTTGATCATTTTCTAAAGCTGCACCAATGCCAAAAAATATTACATTTTGTTGGGGATTTTCATTTCCACCTTGTGCAAATTCAACATCATTAGATAAATCATCGACTTCAGAATTTGGATCAAACAATGCCTCTTGACTAGCGACTTCCAATCCTAACTCTTTATTAGCATCGTCCTCTTCAAAATCATCGACTCGTCTTTCAACTTCGGCCTCTTCGTCTTCCAAGCCAGCATTTCTGTTTTCGACATCTTCATTTACATCTTTCTCCAAGTTAACATCAACATTATTCTGAAAAACTAAATATTGTATCAATTTGAGTTTTAATATGAAACACTAAATTAATAGTTCAGAAAAAACACACAAAACAGGGACAAAGAAGCAAGTTTGATAAAATACTGCCAAACAGTTTTCAAACAAATAAATTGCACGTCCAAAATATTATTTACACTAATGTGGAAACTCAGTAAAAATGTAGTGAAACATTAGTACTTAAGATAAATTAAAAGAATTTCATATATCTTACACAACACAAATTTAAATTTGTCGATTAATAATTTAACAACATTGTCATTTTACAAATTGATGATTTTTATCTGAAATATCTTACTTACTCAAATGTTCGTTATCATTTCCTTCATTGTTATAGTCATTATTTTGGTTAGCATTTGGGTAATTATTGCCTTCTAAATCTCTATTATTATTTGCTAAATCGCCATTTTCTACAATTTGATTGGGTAATTGTATTACCCCCAATACGTTTGGAATAATTTCAACATTGTGTTGTTCATTTATTACATCCTTAATTTCGTTAATTGCAACAACGGCCTCTTCAACAATTCCTTCCTTTAATTGTCTTATATTAGCTGTATTGGTTAAGATTTCTTCGGTATTCACTTTTGATTTATAAGATTTACTAGTGCCGACCCTACGAAGTAATTCTTTAATTTAACTTGCTACAATTGTTACTTTCTTAAAAACCTTTCTGTATCTTTAGTTGCAATAGTTTCATTCAAACGTTGCTGGTTTGATTTGATATGTTTCATTTCATCTAAATTAATATTAAAATGAACAAGATTTGCTTTATCTTCATTATTTGTAGCTGCATTTGTAATATTAGTAAACTGATTGACTGAAATTTCTGGATCTAAGACATCAGAACAAGATTGAGGTGAGGTAAGAGTTGTATTGGACTTATAATAACCAGAATCGCTTATACTATTTGAATCATAACCGTTGTTTAAATTGTTCTCTAAATTGCTAGATATATGTCCTCTATTTTCTGTAATTATATTCGGTAAACTCAAATTATTTACGATGTTACTAATAATTTCGCTTGCATTCGTCAATGCTTCAACATGAGTTACATTATCTTCAAAATCAATTACCCAAGGTGTCTTTTGCATGTCGTCGTCTATCTCCCACTCAGATTCTCCTTTGTCAATAAGCGGTAGCCATTCTGTATGGTAATCCTCATCCTCGTCCTCATCTTCGAAACTATCATCATCAGTATTACTTATTGGAGAGTCCGAACTACGACTTTCCATATTAATTTCGAGTACTACACAATCTGATAGATCACCACAGACCGTGCATTTTTCAATTGTATATCCAGCTTGTTTAAGAATATCACTAAAAGGGTACTACCGTTTAGTTTTTTTTTTTATATATAATTTATGTAGGTATATGAACAATTAATTTTGATATGACAGTTTCATCACTAATTCATCTGATGTTAATGTCACATTTTACATCAAGTGCACTTTGTTAATATCAACTAAAATTAAATGCAATAAGTAGGTACGCACCAATGTTGATCCCTGCGTCGTAGCAACTGTGAATATGTCGAATGTCATCGCGACGTTATAATGTATCAGAATAATGCAGATAAAGTACAATGTTAATCAAATTCGTTATATGTAATTTATTGCGATTTCTCTTTCTATTGCGTATGATTACTTGTAAAGCACACATCTTTGCTTAAAAAAGATATTCCGTAGTTTGTTTGTTTTTTTATCTTTGTCTGAACCACGTCTTTAATTACAAAACGAATGTTTAAACTCTGTCGTTTCTTAGTTCATATACTGATGACACAAAGATCAACTCTGGAGGAATGATCTTACAATACTCACCTAGCCTCTTCAATAGTAGTAAAGTGTGTAAACTGATTAAAAATTAAATCAATTATAGGAATTTCAACTCTAGTTTGTTCTTCCGAATAAAATCTCTTTAATTTGTAGAAAATGTCGATTTTATACTTCAATTCATCTAAAATTTTTTGTTGCAGAGATCGACTGTCTTCATCATATGGATATTCTATTGCTTCTATTAGTTTATAATAATTATTTTCAATGTGAGGTAGTTTTAAAGAATTTGTATTCGTTTCTGTATAACTAAAGTGTTTGCAGATACCAAACGAACGCAATGGAATACATTCTCTACATAAACAAGTACGATCTGATCTGAGTTCATGACAACTAATTTCAGAAATATGTTTTTGAACGAATATTGCCATTTGTGAACAACATCCTACATGTTCAAATCTTTTAGGGGCATCGCCAATTCCTTGAAAAAAAACGGAATAGTCTGGAAATCTGTCGACAATATTCTGAGCCCTATAAAAAAAATCATATTCAATATTTCAAGCAGAAAGTTTACAGTATTATAAAAACTTTTAGAAATTTGATTGATTTATAAGATGGCAGGGGTTTTAAACACTTGCCATATACTGTACTGTTACATTATCTGCAGTAAAAAACAAAAGCTTTTTGAAAAAGACTTAAGTCAGCTGGTGTATAATGATAATGATACGTGACCTGTTATTCAGTTTTCTTCACTATGCCCAGCACAAGCAGCAGATTAATAAAAGAAACCTTATAGGTACATCATACTTACCACAGTTCAAACTGATTTCTGCTCCATTCAAATTTATGATCGTGATGTCGAAAACCCTTGAAATCTGGGAAAACAATATTAAAGTCTGCATTTGGTGTAGTAAACACGGCTAGTTTAGGTTTAATAAATCCAAATATGTTGTACGGTAAAGCATCCAATGTATCTGGATATAAATGTTCAATACTAAATCACAAACAAATATAATATAGTAGATTGATATAGCAATCATGTTCAATATAATTTACTTACATTTCGACTCCAATGACACAATCTACACCCAATAAGCTTTTGTCGGGATCGGTTAGGCTTCCACATAAAATCTGTATTCTAAGCTTTTCCGTTCTTCTCGAAATATGATCTGCAAGTAATGGTCTTACTCTGAACAAATTCTCCATTAGCAAATTTTCATCTATGTCTACTTCTAGAATTTCTTCGATCCTGTAGAGACGTTTTATAAATGAAAATAATTTCATTTCAGCACAACCAAAATCTACCACTGTTCTAATTTCATTTTTCCACTTGTTATCAAGAAGTATTTTTTGAATTTCACCATATCTTTGTTTATATAAGGGTGGATCGAATTTAAATTGTTCTTCTGTATCGATAATTTCAGTAATTTTTAGGTTAACATTCCCAAAAGTAACATACTTTCTTAACCACTTATTTAATTTAAACTTACTAATTATATAATCCTTTATCACTATGCACAATGAATGAAAAATTATTATCATGATTGTTTGGTAAATTATTACTTTTACTTATATTATTTAAAGTAAACTTTAAACAACTGCCACCAACACTCATATCGTTAAACAACACGGCCATCATAAAACATTCAAATTAAAAAAATTCCCTATAATTTTTAATTCTCTAGGTAAACGCTATTCAAATTTTATTCCGATCGATGTACATCATCAATAAAAATGCTGCTATAGAGACGTTTCACAGAGTATTGTCGGCGCACATCTCATATTTTTACATTAGTAATAAAATGTAGTCTTTCTCTGTTACGTAATAGGTACGTGTGAAGGTAAATCACCGGTAGAATATATCACTTTCTAATCTTTGTACTAAATTATAAATTTAATACAATGTATTGTATATCATCTTTTTATTAAGACGTGTCGGAATAAAACTTGAACGACTATAGACTTATTTTGATAAGTATAATTTCAAAATTACATACAAGTTTTAAAATAATTTTAGACTTAAAACTAAAATAAACTAAAAATTATATAAATTAAACTTTAATAGTTAATATATAAATAACGATTTTATTGAAATTTAGTTGTTTGATGTTTAATATATTATGTAGTATATAAAATATACCGCGCAAGTAGTTATTTAAAAAAACCAGTGCGCAAGTAGCTAAAGGATATGCACACCATAAAAAAAATTACCCAAAAGTAAAGAGAATGTCTACTTCTACTTGATAAATTAAAATAAAACACTCATTGAAAATTTTAAATATTTATTTTATTTTATTAAAAAATAGTAATAGTAACAATAAACGCTGTAATAACCAATTAAAACATTTTATCATTAATTGTTATGGTAGGTTTTTTAAATGTTCCTTGAACAAATATTCTCGGTACATCTATATTTTCTTTTTTATTTATAGTTCTTCGGTGAATATAGCAACTTGAAGCAATTTCAAATCCAGCTTGTATAAAAATATCGTTCAAAAATTTTAATGAAAAGTAGTAACTTCTGAAATAATAATTTATAATTTTATTAAATCGGTTAATTTTCAAATTTATTAAATACCTCGTTTAAGTATTTACAAAATAAGTAAATATTTATAGATAGATACCCATGTAAAAAATTACTTACCTGGTACCATCTTGACGCATATAAAAATTTTCTGCAATTTTATGGCCAGGTTTAAATCGTAACTGAGCCATATCGTATAATCCATAATCTCGAAATAAAACAACACATCCCGGTTTTAATAATTTAAAAACATTTCGTAAAACTATTATAAACTTGTTTGGATGTATTGCAGATAATACAAATACTAATGTAACAATATCGACACTATTTAATTCAACAACTGAAAATATATCATGACTTGATGTAATGTCTGACACAAATGCTTTTATATTTTCTTCATTATAATTTACGTGTTGTTTAATAAAGTCAATTGCTCTTGGAGAAAAATCACAGGCGTATATGAAATAATTTAATTTTTCTTCGATTAATGGAAATATTAAATTTCCAACGCCACAACCTATTTCTAAAATTATCGGTCTAAAAGAACTTATAGTATGTTTATTTAATAAATCTGTAAATTCTCTTGTTGTCCAATGACGATCTTTAAAAAACCTTGTTTCATTTCGTTTATAAAATAAATCCCAATATTTACAAGCTTGCCCCTCTAATACATTTGCTTTATATTCCGTTACTAAACGTGTATTTTGTGATTCTAAACGAGCAATTTCGTCAACAGTTAATACTTTAGAGTCTTCATTCGAAATTTCTTCCATAATCAATATAAAATTATAGTATTAAAAGTTTATTATAAACATATTGGAAAACTAACAAAACTTTTCACACGTATTTAGAAACATAACCTAAACTCCTTGATTGCAACATAAGGTTGCATAAAGTTAGACACGATTCCCAACTGTATACAGGGTGCATCTAAACAATAGTAAAGGTATGGGTGGGTTGCAGATTTTGCTTAGCAGCGCCCTCTTACGAGAAAGAAAAAGAATTGTCATAAAGTATTTCTGTCACTCCGTAAAATTTATATGAAATTTATGTCTTTTTTTTTAAATAAATTATTACAAATGAACGGGTTTTTAGAGTTATTGTAATTAAGCGAATAGAAAAGTATTTAAACTTTACAAATAATACACATTTATATCGGTTATTAAATTTAATTAATCAAAGATAGTGGTTAAAATGTAACTGAATAAAAAATAAAAAAGAACATCCGAATAATCGATTTTTATTCACAGTATTCATATATTCGTTTAACTTTAATATTATTAATTTGTAATATTGGTTTAAAATTGCATATTTTTATCGCTGTATGTCATTACAATTTACGTTAAAAAATTGTTATTCCAATTAACAATATTTTGTAACAATATGCAACAAAATGTGAAAAGTAACTACATAAATTCACTTTTTCATGTTAGCTATGAAGCTCATTTAAAAGTATTTTTTATAATCACGAAAAGCCAGGAAATTTTTAATAAAGGCACATTATTAGTTGAAGTGGAACATGTATTAAATGTAATGAAAAAACAATATGATAATTAGTATAATTATATTATAAATGTTAAAAATGAAACAATCCACATTGCTATTATAAAAAATGTATGTATATTTATACATTATTATAATAAATTAAACATAAAAATTAGAGTTTAAAGGATTTTGATCTCCAATCTAAATATTCGTCCAAATTGTCTTCATTTTCACTAATATCATCATCCTCTAATTGCATGGATTCTTTATTTACTACCGGTATTACTTCCGTCTTTTTACGTTCTAAACTTACAACTCTAAAAAATACACACTAGTATAAGTAAAACAATGGGAATATTAAAATAAACATTACCTAGACCAATTTTTTAGTTGTTCATCTATTTCATCAATTTGTCGCTCAGTTGTTGCTTCTTCTTGATCCTCTGCTATGATTGCAGCACTTTCATTATCAGCATCTCTAATAGCTCTCTGAAACTTTTCCCATTCTTCTTCTATTGGATCTTTATAATCTATGTGCCTTGCCTATATATATGTTAAAAAAGATTAGAATTAATGACTATAAAAATCAAAATTTCATACTTTGGCGTCTTGTTTAGGATCATCAAAAAAACCTTCGGGTATTGTTGCACTCGAGTTAGCGACATCAACTTCCATACTAGAAGTTTCATTAAGTTCATTGGTGCTGGCCAATTTTTCATTTTCCACATTAGTTCCATCAGAGCTGATGGCTTCCTTTTCAACATCAACAATTGTTTGATTTGAATTTGTTCCGGCATTTTTTAAAATACCTTTTAATTTTTTAGTGGGTACTTCGCTGGGTGGCGTGAGTGGCCTTTTTTGTGGAGTGGAAAAATTTGTCAATTTTTCTTTTAATGCTTTGGCTTTTTCGACTTTCTCTCTGTGTTGCTTTGAATTAATATGTACAGGCCAGACGTTTTCAGAACGAACAACAAACTGGCATAGGACACAGGTTAACTGCCCTAGATCGTTATACTTATCACAGTATTAAGAATAAATATAGGTGCATTATAAAAATGCTTAGATTATGTACAACTCTTAAAAAGGATATTTTGCTAGAGGCGAATCGATCTTCTTCACAACGGTTTGCTTACTTTTGTGTTCGTTAAATAAATGACGTAACTTTGCTTGCGAAGCTGTCTTTTTTATATTTTTAAATTGAGCAGACATACTAAACGTAGATAGGATTCCTTTTGTTACGAAAACCAGTCGAGTCGAATGATTAACCTAATTAAATATTATATATTGTACATTAGTTCGTCTATAATAGATACATATTTAATTGTTTCGTTCCTTATTATATAAAAATCTAAAATAATAATTCAAATTTAGTAAACTTGTAATATGGAATAAAATAAAGGTTATGTGCTTCAATTGAAATGTTATTCCAAGGTCGCTTGATATTCAAAAGTGGTTGCAGGAAGTCAAGCCACGGTCGACCATATATGTTCGAATGTACATGCATGAGAATAAACCTAATGAAATTTTTATAGAATGATCAAAATTTATAAATTTGTAAATTTTTATAAAGCTTACAAATAGAGTAGATAATAATGGAAGTAATGTTGTTCAAAGTGTCTACAATCTACATTAATTCGCTTTTATATAAATGAACACATTATGATAAATGTATTTGTACATAACCTATAGACTAATATCCACCATATTTGTTATGACTTATCCTGGTCTATCCAATACAAAAATCTTCTATCCTGTTCTAACTAATAGGGGAATATAGTAGCTATAGCTTATCTAAACCTATATGCAACACGTCATCAACAAAAACTTACTAGATTGTTTATTTGTAATTCGGTTTAAAGTTCGGAAAGTGAC
Organism: Rhagophthalmus giganteus; assembly: GCA_036326145.1. Taxonomy (NCBI): domain Eukaryota; kingdom Metazoa; phylum Arthropoda; class Insecta; order Coleoptera; family Rhagophthalmidae; genus Rhagophthalmus; species Rhagophthalmus giganteus. Next base: position 18,784,775 of record JARFJA010000067.1, on the reverse strand, counting down.
ATATTCTGTAGATGATTTACCTGCGTACATATTGGATGGTATAAAGAAAGACTACAATTTATTAGAATTGTAAAAATACGAGGGTACGAGGTGATAGCACTGTGTGAAACGTCTCATCTAGTAACCTTGTATTGATGACGTTTGCATATAGGTTTGGATAAGCTATAGACTTGTTTATAAAACTGCAGGTGTAAAAATTACAGAATTTAATTAGACTTGTATTGTAAATTAATAATCCGAACCACCCCCGATCCTAAATTAATTCGAATGATCGAGGTCCTATTGTACTTTCAATATTGTACTTTAAAATAATAAATTTTATAATCGTGAGTTTGTTCGTTTTTATACCGTTTTGCCAAATTTTCATTTTGTATTGTTGCTTGTAGAAGTACGCTCTTTACAATTAAATAAAAAGAGAACAACTAATTGAACGATAAATTCGAACATAATTTTATTTTTCAAAATACTGCGAGGTGCAACTCGTGAATGAATAAATAAGAGACAGATCTCGTATATTTAGCACTGACATAACGATCATAAATGCGGTTATGTTGATTACGTATTCTTTGGACTTTTGTCATCTGCCTGCTTTTACAAATTGTTTCAATTTGCGTTAGCATTTCGTATATCGTTCGAAAGTAAATTTTGCTCTAACGCGAGTGTTCATTATAGTTTGAAATTAGTGTGTAATTTACAAATAATACTATACGAATAAGACCATGTACTAGTATAAGAATTTTAAAAACTGCCTTTTTAATATATTGGAGTATTTATTATTAATACAGTAATTTATTCTACTACTGACAACCATAATGTCTATGTTTAGAATTTTGCGCAGATACATTACTACTCAAGATGTTCAACAGTTTTTGAAAACTTCTGAAAATGGTTACGATAGAGTTTTAAACAAGGTCATTATTTAAAAAATACCGTATGTACTATGTAAAGATAACCATAATAAAGAATTATTTTAGGTAAATATTATAGAAGCCAATAAAGGTACATGCATTGCAGAAATGAAAGTGGAAAAAGAGCATACTAATCCAATGAATGGTCTACATGGAGGTTTATCCGCAACTTTAATAGATTCACTTACAACTTATGCCCTTCTTACTCATGAGAAATGCTTAATGGTTCCTAGTGTATCTGTAGATATTCATGTGACGTATGTATATATGTAATATTATCAAATAGTCGAGATTTAAAAGAACCATGATTGAACCTGTCATCATAAAATATATACTGCAGTCTATCCAAGCGGCCTGCCAATTCACATCATCAATAAAAGGTTACTAGATGATGACGTTTCACACGGTGCTGTCATCTTGTATCTCGTAATTTTACAGAGATAGTCAAATAAATAGTAGTCTAAAAAATGTAGCGATGCTTGCATGAATTTGTGTATTCTATTTCATACGTAGGATGAATAAGTAATAATATAGTAACTTTTTACTGATTATGTGTGAGTTGGCACGTCGCTTGGATAAGGTACATTTCAAATATATTAAATATTCCTGCAGTTGTAGGTCAGTCGACAAGGGGTTTTTGGTGGAAATAAATAGGGGCAATTTAAAATACATTTATTCTCTTTATTTGAGTCTCTAAAAAGATATATCTAATTTTGCACGGTCTGTCGAGTCTGAATTTGGTTGCCTTCATGAGGAAAAGACACCAAAAATGAGTTTTTCATCAGAATCTCCTTTGCAGTTCATTTTACAACAAAAATACCTCTATGTCAAAATGAATTAGGGAAAATGTCCTTCAATTTATGTTAAAATCATTTTTCTGTAAAGTTAATAGTTTCGGCGCGTCGGCTTCACAAAATTTACTCTACTACATAACTCGATGTTAATTAATTAGCATAGAGAAATTTCACTTTACCTTTCGATACAAACATGAAAATTTGTACATCGTTAGACTCATCTTGGATGAATATTTTCAGACAAAGAGTGCAGAAAAATTCCTTCATGGACAGGAGTCGGTTCATAAAGTTGACCGCTACCATTTAAACTGAAATCTATATTTGTAAATAAATTGATGAGTGACTGTAGCTTCATAACAATGGCTTAAATTCTTATAACTACAGGGACATTTAATAGTACATTGAAGATAGTAAAAATACACTTCTCTGAAAATGTTGCTTATTCAATTAAAGTTATGTAGGTATGTTTAAATATCTTACATTTGTAGGGTTTATTAGGAGATACCTAATTCCTATTCAGTTTGTGTATTGAAAAATGAAATACAATAATTTTTTTAACTACATTTTTCTATCACTATATTATTTTAGGTATGTAAAAGGAGCTACCATAGGAGAAGAAATAATAATTAATGCTCAAACTGTAAGAGCAGGTAAAACGTTAGCTTATTTAGAATGTGAAATAAAAAATAAGGAATCTGGAGACGTATTAGTAAGAGGAAGTCATACGAAGTATTTATTACGCTCAACAAATTAGTTAAACTTATTGTAACTGATATACTGTAAATTTGTCTTTGTTTTTTGTATTTAGTTGATTTTTCAATATATGTTATTTGAACTATAATATTTTCATAATAATAACAGTACATATTATAATTACATACCTCTATGATCCTACGTTAATGTATTTTATAATGATTTTAGAACATCTTTTTTGTAGATACATGATAGATATTTACGTAAATTCGTAGAACTCCATTTAATTGAATATTTTTACTCATTAAAAATTAATTTTATTCGATGATAGATCTTAAAACTAAAAGGTCTTGGAATAATATTTTTTTATTAAAAATATGCAAAAATTACAAGAAAACTAAAAATTGTAATTTGTTTTCCCTCATTTTTTTTTTAAATAGCCGATAATGCAGATTACTACTTGGTCAGCTGTGCGATAAATGATTGTTTCACAATTTTGTTGGGCATACATTTTGTCGGTGTTTTTTTTATACTAAATATAGTTTAGTGTAAGTAAATAGATTATAATAATTATATTTAAATTGTATGTTAGCTATTTTCTAGGTTAATGGTTTTCAATTAATTGTTTGAGTGCACTAATAGTACATTTGGTGAAAAAAAACATAACCGCGTACGAAACAAGTGCACATTCAACATGGCTCCAAAATCTTTAACTGCCGAACAGTTTAATAATTATTTAAAAGATTGCAAAGGCTTCGATAAAGTTTTAGATAAGGTATAAAATTAAATAAACAGTCTATTAGAACACCCCATAATAAAATTATTGAATTTTTATATTTTTAATTTCAGGTCAATATTACTAGAGCCGAAAGTGGTATTTGTGTAGCTGAAATGAAAATTGAAGATGAACATGTAAATATAATGAAGAGGTTACATGCAGGTTTATCGGCAACATTAATTGACTCAATTGCTTCATTTGCACTTCTTACATATGAAAGATGTTGCGGAGTTCACAGTGTGTCAGTTGACTTACACATTACGTACGTTTTTCTTTAATATGTATTACTATATTATTTTGGTATACAGTTTGTTTGTTATAACGTGTTACGGCAGATGTCTTGGTTATAATAAGAATCTAAAAAATGTGCAAAACAATTGAGCATCGAATATTTCAAAATTTTAAATGAAATTTAACCATTATCATTACATATTCCAAAATTGTATGAAATTCTCTTGATAACGATATGTAATATGTTATGGTTATCTAATCAGTTAAAGACAATTCCATAAGTAAAGTTGGTTAGGTACATTATTAAAAAATATTAAATTATTCATTATTAAAAGACATTCGTTTAATTACAAAATATATTTTGCAGTTACGTGAAAGGATCGACCGTTGGTGAAGAAATAATTATCGAAGCCCAAACTCTTAAAACTGGGAAAACCTTGGCTTATTTAGAATGCCAAATAAGGAATAAAACAACTGGAGAACTCTTGGTTAAAGGAACCCAAACCAAATTTATTACACAACCAAGGGAGTAAGATAAGTGTTTCATTATAACATTCTACTGCACAGTTTATCTATTGCTGTCATTTGTGTATTTTTATAACAAACAAAAAATGTATCTGTTGATTTATCAAAAAACAAAAAATAGTTTTAATTTTAACAAACTGCTTACGGCATTATGTATTTGATGTGTTATATATATTTTGTTTTTAAATTGAAATGTATTTTCAGAAGTTATTGTTTCATTTTGGTTTAGCTATATTTCAACTAGACATGCAGTAACTAATTATTTTTATTTGACACAATTGTTTAACATTAAATATGTATTTATTTTGAAGTTAATATTTCTTCAGTATTTTGTAAGTTAATATTTGTTTGTGTGTTTAATATATTTAAAAATATTAAGCATAGTAAGTAGTAGTTCAAAATGTTGCTTTTGTTACATTTGTATATTTAAATAAATAGGGCTCGATGTGTATCACGATATATATGTATTAAACATTGGAATTAAGCTTACTTAATTTTTTATTTTTCTGTACCTATACAGAATTTTAATAATTTATTTTTGAAGCAATCGATATAAAATTTTTACAGGTTATTTAGTTCATTAAGACACATCTTTCTATGGTAATAGAATTTTCTTAAAATCAAAACCCAAAACGCTAGTTTGTATTTTGATCACAATTGGCTTCAAAAATAAAGTTCAACTTCAAGTTCATTGAAAGTGAAACACTGTATATCTTATTTATCAATTCAATTTTTGGTATTTATTACAAATATTTAGTTGTAGTAAGTACAACTATTTCCTGTTAACAAGCAACCATTTACTCCAAAAAACGTCGAAAAAATAGTAACTGATAAAATGGATATTAATCTATTCACTGGATATGCTTCCATTTGGTGGCTTGCATATTTCTTAATGTTTGTACTATGCTGCCATATATGCTTCTACCACCAATGTCATTACTGACTTTCGTGTCATTTTATCAAAAATATCAAAACACCAAGTGAATCATAATGTGCAATATTTTCCCAGAAAGTTGTTCAGCTCTAGGGAACGACAATACCCCATATATGGTAAATGGGTTAAGAGCACTTTAAGCAAGGATTAAGCAACTGACATTTTTAAGCCAACAACAAATCAAATTTTAGATTGTTTTAAGCATTAATTAAGTAGTTTCGTATCTGCGATCCAGTCGATGAATAACATAAATTCTCTAAATTCTTTAGAGCAGCCTTAAGTTCCGGAGATATTTAAGTTCAGTTATTAATTTAGATTCATTTGTAGTATATCGGTGTAACTGCTTGGTGTTTGCCAACACGTTGACTTGTTTCTTTTCATTTTTATTCCACAAAACTAACAATAAGGTTAAAAAATAAATACTTCGCACATTCTAAATTGTTCGATATTGTAATGTTTATTCGAACATGGAATGCGTACGTTTGCACATTTTTTGTAATCAGCTTGTATTAGAAATTGATTAGTTATTATTTACCCTATATCTTTCATATAAAATATCAATTTTTAATTAAAATTATACATAAATCTAACATGGAAAGTGTACGTTTGCACATTTTTTTGTAATCTGTAATTAGCTTATATTTAGAAATTGATTAGTTATTTATTTACCCTATATCTTTCATATAAAATATCAATTTTTAATTAAAATTATACATAAATCTAACAGTGATCTATAATAGCAAGAATTTAAATCCTTTCCCTACATAGACATCTTGTATCAATTCTATTTGATATGGCGAGTTGAAGAATATTACATGTAATATGGACTTACATACTACATGTACCGTTCTATCACTCTCAATTCATTTCCTATTATTTATTACAAATCTAATTTTGTGAAATGGTGTTATACATTATAATTGTCATAATAAACATGTACTATGATTTTTTATTTCTCAAAAAATATATAATATAAATTTGAAAATGTATTTAAAACTATACACGAGTAAAATAAATTTCACATTTCTCTCTTATCTCTTCGACAATTCACGACTGCATATTTTCAAGTCTTGTGAGCACAACCTAGTTATTTACTTAAGATAGAGATTTAACTGCCACGTTATTCTCAATACAATAAATTACGAAAACATTTTTGTTATTAATATAATAAAAAAATTATTTTAATACATTGAAAGAACCTATTGAATATTATATATTTAAATAAAATAATACTGTTTTAATATGTATCGAATATTACCGAGCAAACTTAATACAAAAATAAGTAATTATATTGTAAAAGTAACACATGAAAATAACAGTATCTTATAATTTATAATATTTAGTATTCCATGATATCCGTTTATGCAAAATGAGATATTTAAATCGTTTTCATTAGAAGTACAGTAAATTAATTATTTTAATAAATTGAATAAACCCTTAAGTGCTTGTACAAAACCTGTTAGGCTAAAATGCATGTAACCCAGTGCTAAACGTGGCACAAACACTTATGTGTTAACTAAAATAATGTTATTTAATATGAACCGAGTATTAGTGAATTAATTTTTTACAAAAAAGAATAAATAATTATCATATTTGTTGACGTATAAGATGCACCTTTTTAAATTGAAAATAGGTCTGAAAAACAAGGTAAATGTGCTGGTAAATACGGTACCTAAATTATAAATAAAATAACACATTAAAAATACTGCAAATTTCCTAAATAGCAGCCATAAATATATCACAACCTAATATATAATAAAACAGTCAACATATAGAGTAACACGCCCACTTGCAATTAAAACTATTTAGTAGTCATTGTGGCATTTTCCTTGCCAGTCTTATTTTTTCTCAGTTTCTCCAGCTAAATACGAAACAGTGGATTAATCAATATATACATTACTAATTGAAAACACTTTACCAAATTAGACGATTTTACTTTTGGTTTGACTTCCCTGTTTTTTTCCAACAATGCATTCTTCGGATTAATCGATTGATGGTGAGTTTTATTTCCATTAACAGCACTTTTTCTGTAGGGTGTATTAGATGCGGACTTATTTCTACTGTCGTCTGGTGTAATTTTTTTATCTTGACCAATGCTGTAGCTACGTCTCAATTGAGTAGGATTCTTAATAAATTTGATTTCGCTAGCCGAGTGCCTCCTGTGCATGGAAATGGGGAACGGTATGCACGAATCCTTTTTAGACTTCTTTGCAGAAACAAACAGGTCTGGAGCCGATCCAGAATAACTTGACTTGTTAGAATCTGAACGTTTACTGTAAATAAAACTATAAATGATGGTTTTCAAACATCAAATTACATACCTTATTTGATCAAAACTACTTTGAGTAAGTAAGGGAGAGACTGGACAGTAAAATTTACATTTTTTCAACTGAGACGAACAAGCAATTGGTTGATCTTTATTTATTGTACATTCCAAATTATCAGGAGTTGATTGTGCGACAGGTTTTAACTTCGGTTCCTATATGTATAGAAAAAAATTGGCGTAGACTATGATAAAAATTTCAAACAAAAAACTTACTGCAATTGGTGTGCTGGTTCTTTTTACTTTAAATGTAGAAGTTGAATTAGATGCAACAAATTTGGAGGGCGTTTGAGTAAAAGATGATGTATCACCTAAATCTAGTTGTTTGCTATTTTGAATTCAAATTATTGTTATTTTATAAACTTACCTTTGCTTTTTGACATATCTCCAACAGGAATAATAGCTTTCAGAGGTCCTTTCTTTACAGTACCTTTCTTATCCTCAAATTTTTTTGGTTTTAATTTTTTAATGTCGTTAAAAGAATTTTTATTGCTGTCGATATTCGATAGTGAAAATGTAGTTTGTGATTTTTCACCATCAATTAATTTAGCTGGCGACATTACCCGTGGTACATTAAATGATTTGCTAAGTCTTCTTTTTACGTTTTGCACATTTGTCTTTGTGGATAAATCTAATACTTGCTCGTTATCGTTCGATCTAATTGCCACTCTTAAATCTAAAACTTCATAAACTTCGTGTCTATCTTCATTTGGTTGATCTAGATGTTCAAAAGAAGAATGACCAGAATCATTTAAACCTTCCCAATTTTCGTTCAATGTCTCCTTCCCATTATTAGAACATAAAATATCGGCTAAGGTAAATAATAATTGTTGTCCTTCTAAGTTTTGTTTAGAATCTCTGTGTTCGTTATTAATAATTTCTGAAAGATTTTGGAGCAGTTCATTCGCATCTTTAGAACTGCCACTATTGCTGCTATGACTACAACTTAATTTTAGCGAATTATTAAATATATTAAATAAATTTTGTTTAAGGTTTTTGAATTTGTTTGCCGGAACGTCGGGTTTTTCTAATTTCTCTTTTTTTTGTTCAAGCATTACATTATCTAAGGCCTCTTTCAATGCCTCCTCATTCAAACTGGTGCATTCATCCAAATCTACGTAATTGGGAGGACTGGTGTTTTGTAGAAGTTGGTCGTCGGCATCATCATTAGCTACGATATATATTTTGTCAAATATTGCTTTTTGAATACACAGTACTTACAGTTTTTACATGAAATCGTATAATAATTGGCAATTTTTGAGGCAATATCGTTGGCCTCCATAAATACAGAATCATCCTAAAATGCAAATTTTGGAAGAATTAATTACAATTTTTCTTTAATAAATTAATTACAAATTTATTAAATTTTAACTAAAAGGAAATTCTTTCTAAATTACTTACATGCTCATTGATACTTTCATCTCTTTTAATACCAAAACTTTTATCGCAAGTTCCATTTCTTGATTCACATCTATAACCACGATTCCATTCTCATTTTTTTTAAATTCTGGCACAGATCGTGTCCTTTCCCACCATCTCTGATTTTGTATTTCTTTTTTTAAATCATTTTCCATTATTTCTACATACGGCTTCGAAGTGTTAACTGATACTAGTCTCTTTTTGACGTCTTGAATTAAAAATGCTTCATTAAAAATGTCAGATTCCATTAATGTATTAAGGTTTTTTCTTGAAGTTACCGAATAAATTTTTGACGGTTCGCTTAATTCTAAACTACCAGAATTAAATAATGTAGAAATGTTTGAGCTAGAAATTGAAGTAATCGATTCCCCATAGGTACGTGATTTTAAAAATGCAGTATTAAAAATGTCTGATAAATCACTAAATTTGTTCGAGTTTCCACAACTATTAGCTCTCAACTGATTTAGGTTTAAACTATCAGTACCGAAGCTTACGTTTAATGTTTCTAACTTAAGAATACCCAGGGATTCTCTACTAGCATCATAATCTTTTAAATTGATTAACGATTCTTTTTCGAAGTTCATAAAATCACAGTCAAAGCTATCGTGGAGACACTCGGGCGGTTTAGTTACGGTTATTATGGTATTATCTATGGATTGTACTTCGTTAAACAGAGAATCAAAAGGGTTATTTCCTGGAGATGTGGATAAATTTAGCTGAGGTAAAGATCTATCATCAAAATATTCCACTGATGGGCTATTAAAATCTATTAAATTCGGATAATCCATTGTAATTCTATAATAATAAAAAATTTACATCAACAACAATACATATAAATAAAACTTACCTCAAACGTCTTTAATTTAAATTCAATTAACGAGCAGAAAATATAAATGCAAATGGACAACGAATAAAACGATCTATGGAGCACATTGACAGTTGAAAAAGTTTTGAATTAACTTCCAGCGTTGCCTGTTTACAACGGTTAATATCGAAAAATTTCAGGTTGTGAATGAAGAATTTAGATTATTGTCACGTCTTTATGACAAGTCTCCGACAGTAATTATTACATATAATGCAATCTCTTTGTCATTTTTTCAATTTATAGCTATTTTATTAAACTATATTAAAAGTGGCAATGGCGCTTTAACGTCATATTAGTTTTTTTTAAATATTCAAATCTTTTTATGACATCAGACGATTTCGATAACTTATCACTTTCAAACTTTCTAAAAGTCTTATAAGGTAAGTAACAAGATACAATTTTTAATACTAATAAGCAATCCAGAGTTTGTATTTTGTAGATGATATTTGCCATTTAATATACAGGGTGCCTTGTATTGAGTTTACGGTAGGTACACTCTGTTTAAAAAATTAATGTTATTAAATAAGAGTGTTGTTTTAATTTAAATTAATTTAAACTAGTCATGATATGTGAACAACTTATCGAGCAGTTCAACTTTAGCTTACTATTTTACGTAGGTAGACAATATGTTAAACGATCGACTGCCTTTATTTTTCATTTGATCGAGCAAATACTTCACTAATTATGGTTTCATTAATATAAGCAGCATTCTTTGTACCAAAAGGATAAATTATTTGAGCATTATTAAATTGAGCATTATTTGAGCATTATTTATTAATTATTAATTGAGCAATTATTAAAGCACTAGATAGTTGAACATCTTGTCCGCCTGCGTAAAATAGTAAGTCAGAATTGAAGTGCTCGATAAGTTGCCTACATTTCATGATTACTTTCGCAGCAAACGGAGTACATACATAATCTGGCAGAGTTTATTTTTTGGCAGAGCGTACAAAATTAGTTTTCCTATAAATTAATAGGTCCTAAATATAATTTGGTTATTTATTAAGATAAAATTTTTAAACTTGTTACATATCTAATGCACTTATCAAACGTCACTTTTTAACATAAAAATTGTGTTTTTCACTTCCACTGTCACCGGAACCAATCAATTTTCGATTTTCAAATGGAACTACCTGTATATTATTACATTTTTGGAATTTGAATAATTTTCTGAATATAATGGCACCACATAAGTGGCATTTCAACTGTAAAAAAAATTAGTACCAGCCTAATTTATTTTTCCTCCTGTAAATTCGGTTGTATTAATTTCACAAACAAAGGTAGACACGTGGGTAGATTCGTCATTGAATGTATTTACTTCTCATTGGTACCATAGTACCATCATGGTATTATCTAAAAAAATTAAATTTTGATATAAAAATCAGATGATAGGTCAAATAATTACATGTTTTTGGGGTGATTTTATTTTTTGTTGTGTTAATAAGGTCGATTAACATTAATCCGGGGGGGTTATGGAACTCTAGATTGAAAAATAAAATGGGCGCCAATTTTTTTTTTGACAATTTAAATGTCGCTTATTTGGTGCAATTATATTCAGAAAATTATGCAGATTTCAAAAATGGAATAATATACAGTGTGTTCCATTTAAAAATGAAAATTGATGTCGGTTCCGGCGAATCAAGACGTGGGAAAAACACAATTTTTATGTTAAAAAGTGACGTTTGATGAGTACATTAGATATGTAATAAGTTTAAACATTTTATCTTAATAAATAACAGAATTAGAAGTGTAGCTGTATTTGCAAAGGTATACATTTTAGGGGAGCAAAAAAATAGATGAAAACTTGAAATGTTGTTGCACAAGACGCTACTTAAGTATGATAGTGAGGAATCCAAAATGCGTACAAAAATTAAATGCGACGTAATTTGTTAGTAATTGTTATTATTTAACAACATTTTAAATAATTATGAAAGAAAACTTAAAAACAAATGTAGAAAACAGTTCATAGAAGATGCTCAAAATGACCACCACGTGATTCAATACACCTTTCTATTCTCTTTCCGTGTCATAGACTGCCTTACTGCCAACACTCCTGGAGTATTACGCATTGCCCAGTTATCTTCAATTCTTTGTAAAAGCTGTTGTTTGTTTTCGATCGGAGTCGCAGCTACAAGTGTTTTTAAGTGACCCCATAAATAAAAATCAAGTGAATTAACTTTTAACCACTTTAGGACTATCCTTTATAAGAAGTTTTTTGTTTATTTTAATGAAAGGAACACAGATACGTACAACGAGACCATTCCCTTTTAGAAAGTATATGTATAAACAAAATTAGGGATAACTTAAGATAGTAACCATAGAAATATTTTGGTTTCATTAATACACACCCTATCGTTAATGTGCAATTTTCGATCACCCTCTATGTAAACAACGTACGGTTTTTCTTTGAAACACATGATGTTGATTCTGCATTTAAAGATTCTTGAAATTACTGATCATCAGTGTCAGCGTCTACAATCTACATCTATGCTAAGTTATAAAGAATTTCATGTAGATATGATTGAGAAATTCTGCAAATTTATTATTTTTTGTAATACTTACAGTTATGTCAGATAACAGGTATCTAATATAGATAGCTGAATTTATAAAAAGTGCCGATAAAGTGAACGAAATAATTGTATTAAAATACACAACATAGTAGAACATCGTCGATTAACCGGGTTAATTGGGATCGAAAGTGTCCGGAAAACCGATATTCCGGATAATCGATTAATACTTAAAATACAACGCTAAATGGCGCCAGCATATATTTTCTGTTGCTATAGTACTTATTTCACTAACGTGTTTCAAATTTATTTATAGTAAGCAAATAAAAACACAAACATAATTCACGCTATTTACAAAAAAAAAATTACATTGGTTTCAACTTTATGTACAATATTATGTAGTAAAAAATCTGAAATTTATAATTCAAAACTTTCCGGATGATCGATTTCCGGATAATCTATACTCTACTGTGCTATATTATAATATATTTTTACTGATAAATTTTACACATAAATCAATTTTGTTGTAACTTAAATCGTATAGGTATTTAGGTACTTACCTACGCCGTTATTATTTGCCAACCACGGGATAACGTTCAGGTTTTGTTTCTAAATATGCGGCCAGTTTTTAAAACCATTTTAGGCAGATATAGGGCTTGAGTACAACAAATTTTATGGTTTCGGTATAAGGTTACAACAGTTTAACAAAGGGTCTAATTTTTAATAAAACATCGGTAAATAATTTTTATTAAACATATTAATGTAAATATTAATATTTTAAGGAAAATGTAGTTTTGTCTAATTTCAACTCCAAACTTGATGTTGTCCCAAAAAATTCAAATAGTAGAAGCAAGTAGGTACTGAAAAGAGGTGTCATGTAAAACTACGTTGAATACCTTTATAAATAATAGTGTTCAAATTTTTAAATTTTGACAATTACTTCTCGAGTAATCACTCTATAAAAAAACAATAAAAGGTTACTCATTAAAAACGAAACAGATGTCTTTTAAGACATCAAATATTTTTCAATAAACGCTCGAACACGCCGATTTTATTAGCGAAGAGGACACATCGGTGACCTATTTTCATTTATACGTAACTGCAATATCAGCGGTTTTAAAAAATATATATATTGGATACGCCTCAAAAGAAGTTTTTACTGTTTCTTTATAGAGTGATTACTCGAGAAGTAATGATCGAACATTAAAAATTTAAACACTAACATAAAGAAAATTCGCCGTACTTTCAAATGACGCCCCATTTAGTACCCCATACTATTTAAACATTTTGGGGCGACATCGACCCCTCTAATTTAGGATTAAATTTAGATAAATAAAATTGACGTGTTCGAGTGTTTTTTGAAATATTTAATTTACAGGTATTATATCGATGGCGTTTTGGCAGAAGGACGTAACTCACAAAAAGTAAATTTTACAGGAAGGTCACAATTTGTAATACGTCCCAAGTAACACAAAATATTGGCATATGAATGGGGAAATATTGTACCAATATTGCATAAATGGGGCAATATTCTGGGACTCGTTCGGTTTGCAACACTCGCCCGCGGCTCGTTTGCAAACTCCTCACTCGTGTATAAACTTCGACTTCATGCACTAGTTGCTCAATGTACTACTTTTGTACAGTTCGTTGTCACTTATTTTCTGTTTCAAAAATATCACAATACCTATATTTCTTATTGTAAAGTGAAGTATGTATTTTCAAGCTTACCTTATCTACTTAATTAATTATTGCAATAAATAAAGAAGACGCGTTATAAAACAAAAGCTTTTTTCAAACTTCAAGTCCACTTCAGTTACTATAAATACTTGCAATACTGTACCATAAAATAGTTTTATTTTATGAAAGCAATAAATTTTAGTAAAAAATTAGATTATCCCCTTAATAAAGCTAATTGATTAATGTATTATACCTGCGTATTTATCCAACTACTTACCTACCAAATATTAATTACGTATTGATATCGGCAACCATCATTTATTAATTAAATTTATTACAATTTCTAAGGAAATGAGTACCAATAAAAGTTTCGCGAAGTTTTATTAAGTATTTGCAGAGCCGATCTATTTCGCGTAGGTGGTATTAGAAACTGCAAGGGCCTAGAGATAAATCACAAGCGGACACGGTAGTGAAACATAGCACGCCGACACAATGGAATATCACAACCTGAGGCACATCTTATACTGAAATGCGTTTAATTACACCATAATAATATACTGGACGCAACTCCAATACATTGTGTTAGAATTTTAACGCCGACAATTTCGAAATAATGAAAGAAGTGTGTTAAAAAATCAAAGTAAATGACTATGCTTGGAAAGCATTCATGTCCTTTCTACTCCGGTACTATTTGAAGGAAAGTAGCGTTGTTTTATGAAACCAGATACTTTAAACCTAATTTAAAACTATTGTTGCACTAGCATTCACTTATAATAGATTGAAAACTGCTAGATTCAAAAATATATAACAAGTAGTTAAGACGAGATCACGTGCACGCGCATATAGGCTTCGATCTATTGAAATAATGTGGATACAATTAATCACGCTGTATATCAACAAGTCGAACACCCCTCATTACCGTTAGATGTTTTCATAATTAATCTTTGTGAACTGCTATTATGTAAAGTTACTTCAATTGATGCGGTGTGATATAGGTACTATTTTAGATCATCTTTTTTATTCACTTCTATGGTGGAAGTGTAAAAAAAAACTGGCCCCGTAAAATCGGACTAGAAATTTTTTTATAGTTGAGGGTTTTTTTTGTCGAGGTGATGAAAATAGATCCTGTTTATAATAGATATTAAAAAGTCGAAGTACTAAATGTTTAATTTTTTGCCGACTGTCAGGTATAAGATGCAGTTGTTTTACGTTTCAATCTTCGCGTATAGGTATTGGAATTTAAATCATTTAACGCATAGTGAATCGAATTTTGTCGCGGTTCTTCTTTCAGTTTTTAATGTTGAACAATTGTATTGTACAGGGTGTCCTCGAATGATCGGATAAACATTTGTGGACGTATTCTACCCGCCAAAATGACAAATTACATATTTTTAGTTATTGGCTCCAATACTGGCAACTACTACTAAAAATTCGGTTTCTAACCTAAGTGATGTCCGTTATACAATTAATGACAACAATGAAATTGGAGTGGAGTAAACAAGATTTTTATAATGTCTCTAAAAGTAAAAGTCAAACGGATTTAGGTCTGGAGAGCGAGGAGGCCATAAAATATCCGTGCGTCATTGATGATACGTTTCCACTCTTAGCGATTGGTGGCGATTTTTCTAACCTCCATTGACGTTCATTCTAAGTCTGCGTTTTTGTATTTGTACTTCGATTGAAGTTTGATGGACGTACCTTGTCAGTATTGTTTCGTTACGGTGGCGATCGCGAAGGGAGACACTCGGAATCTTATCTCAGGCATTGCATTTGGAAGGTCTCGAGCTTGTTCGTATCTGATTTGAGCAGAGTCCATGTTTCTGATCCGTACAAGAGAATTGGAAAAATTAGGGTTCGGAAGAGGCGAATTTTGGTCTATACTTAACTCTGACCGTCAGTCGTAGAAACTATAGAAACAAAATAGTTTCAATAATCATTTTCATAGTGATTGACTGATGGTTACAATTTACTAGCGATTGAAAAATCCAACTTTTTAATCACCAGTTAATTTTAACAATGATATGGTTATTAGAAACAATAACTGCTATGGTAATTGGCTGATGGTTAGAGTTAACCGATTGTGAGTATTTAAAAATTTAATTATACAAATGTCAACAAATAAATAAAATTTAATTTAATTGACTATGCCTCACATTCGCTTTTTTTGAAATTCAAAATTCACTTATCTCCTGAGATCAAGTTTCTTGATCTATTAAAAATATAGTTTCTGAGATATCGGGCGGTTTTGGCGTGAATATTTTTGAACATTTGAAGGGCACTGAGGAGGGTAGTGGTGCAAGTCGGGCCTAATTAATGTTATAACATTTTATATACTATAGGTGCTAATACGTTCCTCTACCAACAAACTAATTTTTATCAAAATCCAAGATGTAGGAGATTAGCCTAACTTAAATGTTAGTTTTTTACACATTTTAAAAACTTGCTCGATAGAAGAAAATCAATCTACAGGAAGTCTAAATAAGGTATGTTAAATTTTTTTTGCATACTCGCGGAATTGTTCGCCGTAATGAAAGGGTTACATAAATAATCCTTATTTTATTGAGGCGCTTCACATTCTGCGCGAGTTTAATTGTTTTAATACGAGAGGTATAAAAGTGGACTAAACGAGTTTTCGATAGTTGCGCATCTATAGCGTGTTCCAAAAAAATGTATAGGTATAAGTACACTTTGATTAATTACCTATACAGTTAGCGTTTATTTACATACGGCTTATTTTCAAAATTTAAAAGAATCTATAGGAATGAATATTTTTTTATCAACGTCTGTTTTCAAATTGATGACCGTTCTGGTCTAGGCACTGTCGATAACACAAAGCAATGGACGTCAAAAATCACTTTGTACGCATTCTAGTTCAATGGTTGCCCTCAATTCGTCGATCGTTGCCGGTTTTATACCGTAAACTTTATCTTTTATATAGGCATCCCCATAAAAAAAGTCTAGTGGTGTGAGGTCTGGTGAACGCGAAGGAAATTCTTTCTTACGTTTTAAAACTTCCAGTAGTACTCCAGGATAAGTTTTCTTTGTCCAAAACTTATTATTAGTCTGACTTCACCCATCATTTTAAATCGGTTAAACTTGAAAGCAGTGAAAATTATGTTAGTTATCAGCTGTTAACGTGTGTATACATTTTTTCGAGACACCCTGTATGCTTATTGAATGTCTAAATTGTGATAGATGTTATGTTATGAATGTTTTTGCGCTGATGCAATTCAACTGTCGCAGACAATATTATAAAGTTATCGCTTTCAGAATATGAATGACTGGGTATCAAACTAGCGTTTAATAAAATTAATAAAAAATATTTCAACCGATTTGTATGCGTTTTTTTTATAGAATACTTAACATCTATATTGGTAAACTTTTATAAAAACCAAACGATAACTTTTGATATTCGAATTAATAAAACATTAAAACTAGGATCTATTGGTTTACTTCCGGCATTTATCGTGTAGATTAAACAATACAAAATATATGATCCATAAGCGTATTGTGATCACGAACCTGCTGTAATCTCCACCAAACTAAACCCACGACTGTTCTGTTTAATATTGAAGGTTAAAAAATTTACATATTAGATCAAACTGTTAAATAAGATATGCAAAGCTTCAGAAATAATTTAACCGTTAGAAATTAAATATTTATAAATTTCTCTTATATAGGTACAATAGCGTAATAAAATCGTTTAGGGCCGTACCTAAAGGCTTTGGTTTTTAAAGAATGAAACGCCGCGATTGTTGGACCGATACCTATACCTACGGTATTTCGACTTATAATTTTTGAACGGGATATAACTAATCAATCATCTCGAATTGAAAGTAAATCTGATATCAATGCGTATTTTTCTTCGTATCTGCGTATCTCGCTACCCACCACCTATACAGGGTGTCCCGAATTAAGTACTATACCATTAGTATCTTTCTTATTATTAAAGATAAAGATTTGGTTAAATGAGAAATACTGTGCAATTAATAGTGCTGATTCAGCTTTCCGTTTAGAAAGCTGAATTTAAAATTCAGAAGTTTAGAAGTTAACACCTAACAGACTTGTTAGAACCTAACAGTTTAGAAGTTATTCAAAAAAAACTGAAAGTTGCGATTTTTAAAAGACAAATATCTCCGTAATTATAAAAGACGCGAAATAACGTTTAATACGAGTAACCTTAAAAATAAGGTCAAAATAAAATTCAAGATGGCGGTTTCCGAGATAGTGATAGCAACATTCTTATTTTAAATAGACGCTATATTGAATTTTTGCGTGATTAAATACAATCTTTTTCCTCTTTTCAACGATGTATAACAATATATGTTACAGTAAAAAGTTACTCGAAATATGATTTGTTATTCATTTTAAATCGAGCAGGCTTTAAATCAATACAGATTATAGTGTG
Organism: Rhagophthalmus giganteus; assembly: GCA_036326145.1. Classification (NCBI taxonomy): domain Eukaryota; kingdom Metazoa; phylum Arthropoda; class Insecta; order Coleoptera; family Rhagophthalmidae; genus Rhagophthalmus; species Rhagophthalmus giganteus. Next base: position 18,766,713 of record JARFJA010000067.1, on the reverse strand, counting down.
AAACACCAAAAATAGTTAATATAACATTTATTTATGTAATGGGATGTAAAAAGAAATAAAAGAATGTAATTTCTTGAAAAATATTTCTTTTTGAGGGCACGTTACAGTTGACTTGTTTCATACAAAAAGTTGCTCAGAGCCTTTTTGTGAATCCGATAAAAGCTTTGTTTTCTAATGTTAAATAAGTTGACGCTTCTTAGATGCCATAATAAATATTACAAAACTTATTGTTATATTGTATTATTTTTCAACTCGCACAAATGAATAGCACTATATCACTTTAAGAAGCAACATAGTTTTAGAATATGTATAAAGAGTTTAGCGTTCACGTTCTGGAATATGTAGAATATTAAATCAGTCGTTCACGTTTTTGGATGTTTACGTTATAGAGACTGCACCGTACACGGGAATTTTATTTTGGTAACAAATAAATTAAAAACAATACAATTATATTAGGTACTATAAAGGCCATTTTCAACAATTTATAAGATAATTCTCACAACCTCACTAAACTTATCTAATAGTATCTACAATAAACATGTTCTTCATTAATAAACTTTTGGAAAGCTTACGACAGTTCGCTGTGTTATTTATAACAAAGATTGTTTTACAGTTATCTATTATTTAGAGCTAACAATAAGTAAGTACAGGAGACTCTTGATAATCCGACAGATATCGGATTAGATGACTATGTTAAATACAGTTTTAAACATGGTAGAAATTCATTACTTACAAGGAAGGTTAGGCAGGTGGAAATCTCAGAAAAATTTGAAACTTTGCAGTCAACCCTAATCAAGAGCCGTATTTTGTTCGTGCTCTTACGCGGTTTAAGGGGGTGAAATCCACCCTTGAAAATTTTTGAAACTTTTCAATTTTGCTTATCATCTGCGAAACAACAAAAACGATCGCCAACAAACTATATATTTTTGTAAACGGCTGTACAAGACCTACATTATGATACAAAAATTAGGGGTGAAAATTCGAAGGATTTTCATGGTGGGAAAAATCAAACCGGTGGCAAACAATTGAATTTTTGTTGCTGCCTTTAAAAAAATTAAGTCTGCTATACTTGGGTACATTTTTACATCGGCAGACATATGTATTCATGTAAAGGACAATTAAAACTATAATTTGAAAAAAAAACAACGCGATGTAGTTTTATACAGTAGGTGACATCTACCAGGTTTGCGAGGCAGACCACAATAATTCTAAATAATTGATATTTCTCTAAAGTCTATAATAAATCATATCAAGTTTATCAAAAATGATTAAAACAAAAATTTTATTGTCTGCGACCGGTTTGATATTTCCCACCATATTATCTCTTAAACACACTAAGAACATTTTAGTAGTGTTGTGACGTAGGTTTTTGTGCGATGGGAGCTTGGGCTATTACAGGGGTCGTAGTGGAGTTTGATAAAAAACATTGGCAGATAATGATCGAAAATTTTTTAAATATGTACTTTTTAGGAAATTTATTCTAAAATTATGTATTTTTTATGTAGTAAAATTATTTGAATTATCGCTATCTACTGCCTTTATACCGCAGAATTATAAATTTACTCTATTTTTAAAATAAAAATTATTCGTGTGCTCTTAAGCATTGAAAATTTCCCTATTACAAACTATAAACCAGATAAAAGTTTAATAGCATTTTTATATGGTCGATAAAATACAAAGCAACTAATAAAACATGTGTTACTTTTATAGCTTATCGGAAGGCAGACAAACAATTGAATGTTTTTAAAATAAAAACGGGATTTCCTAGTATTCATGTAATAAATAACTCGAATACACCTATATATAGAATTCTGGCAAAACCGCTTCAGATTGTTCGCGTTAGTGGTGCTTGTTTCAGTAGTTCGAATTTTAAATTACGGCGTTGTATTATTCACGTGTGCGAAGAGTGCTCGTTCGGTTTGTAAGGCCTTTTTGCGTGTGAGTGCGCGGGTGTTGTGTTGTGTTCTCTAAAAGGATTACAAACAAAAAGGATTAATACGACGAGAAAAGGTAGGATATTTCTTTGTCGACTAACTCTCCATGTATTGGGTCTATGCATAATTCCGTAGCGAAATTCCGACAGATGTCGTTCGCAGTTGTTTTTCCGCTCTCACATGTGTCAAACGTATGAAGTGTCGTACATTAAGTGAAAGCTGAAATTTGTGCCGACATTTTAAGAAAGTATTCATCGAGATCCGTGACGTTTATGAAGTTTAATTATAGTTTGAACATGGAAGGAAAAAATGCGTATTTTCGGTGCATTTCGCTTTTTTATTTCCGAAAAGGCAAAAACGCGTCGCGAACCCACAAAAAGATATGCGCCGTGTACGCCGTGCCGTAAGCGAAAGTGTGTGTCGGAAGTGGTTTGCAAAATTTCGTCGCGGAGATTTTGATCTCGAAGATGCTCCTCGCTTTGGCCGGCCAGTCACTACTGATGTCGATCAAATCAAGACTTTAATCGACTCCGACCGGCATTTGACGACTACAGAGATCGGACATAACCTCAACATTGACCAATCAACTGTTTCGAGGCATTTACAGAAACTTGAGATGGTAAAAAAGCTTGATGTTTGGGTGCCGCACGAACTGAGCGAAAAGAATTTAATGGATCGAATTTCAGCTTGCGATTCGCTGCTCAAACGCCATCAAAACGAACCATTTTAAAGCAGATGATCACTGGCGATGAAAAGTGGATTGTCTACAACAATATCAGTCGAAAAGATCATGGTCGAAGCGCGGAGAGGCTCCTCAAACGGTCGCAAAGGCAGGATTGCACCCTAAGAAGGTCATGCTCAGTATCTGGTGGGATTATAAAGGAATCGTCTATTATGAGCTGCTGCCACCCAACAAAACGATTGATTCCACCAAGAACTGCTCACAACTGGCTAAATTAAAACAAGCAATCGATCAGAAGCGGCCCGAATTGGCGAACAGAAAGGGCATTGTGTTCCACCAGGACAACGCTAGGCCACACGTTTCTCTGGTGACTCGGCAAAAGTTATTGCGGCTTGGGTGGGATGTTTTGGTGCACCCACCGTATAGTCCGGACCTTGCACCTTCAGACTTTCACTTGTTCCGGGCGCTACAGAACAATTTGAATAACAAAACCTTCAGTTCCCTGAACGTCCTCAAAAACCACTTGGATGACTTCTTTGCCCAAAAATCTCAGGACTTCTATGAAAGAGGGATAATGAAGCTCGTGGAGAGATGGCAGAAAGTCATTGAACAGAATGGAACATATTTAGTTGATTAAAATCGCTTTTTTTGCTTAATATTTTTCGTTTGAAATTTACTCAATTTTCGCTACAGAATTATGCATAGACCCAATATTTATAAAGTGTAAATACATGGACATTTAAGCTCTAACACGAATTCTCTGAAAATTGAGCTTGGTTAGGCTCTTGGATAGGGACTCGGTTAGAATCTTGGTTAGGGCTCCCCTCAAACATTCAATGGTCCAATTTCGCGAACGAAATTTTACGCTACGTAGGTATAAGTACGTAATAATTCAAGTTCGCAGTCAACGGAAGAATCTACGCTGGAAATTGACCATAGAGGAAAAACGATAACGAGAAAAAGGCAGGAAATACAAAGAAACATTTAGAAGTTTTTAATTTTTTTCTTATAGTCTGTTACAGGCAAGTGGCAGTCGCAGCGGCAGCATTGTTAAGCTAAGCGATCACTAGTCCGCATCGGACGCACAGTACCATCCCTCAAAATTTTCACCCCCAACTTTTGTATCGTAATGTAGGTCTTGAACTGAATCTTGAAGGTCTTGAATTTGATTTTCACTTCAATTTTAAGTTTACCTCGCCAGATTAGGCAAGTCACATTTTATATTAAACATTTTTTCGTTGTCTTTTTAAAGGTAATTACGGAGATATTTGTCTTGGATATTTTTGTTTTAATAACTTCTTCTTTTCAATTTTTCTAAATGGAATCCGAATCGCCACAACGTTGGCCATCCAAGCAAATCTTCATCTTTAATAATAAAAAAGGTTACCTATTCCATAGTATATACTGCTCAATTTGGGACACACTGTATATGATCAATAAAAATCATGGCCGTGCAGTTTTAAATCGCATATTTTTAATGATGTTGTCGAACGAATTACCTACTATTTAAATTGTGACTGCGTTTAAGAGCAATTTAAAAATTATACGATTACATAAATGTTCTTAAAAGTTAAGAAAACGATTCAAAATTGTGCATATAACTTGAAATGTCAACGCAGGTATTGAATTTATGGGTAGTTAAAGATTCAATACAACTTAATCAACTTTTAAAGATTTTTTTTATTGCGTATAGTGCTCTTTTCATTTTACGAGAGATTTGCCTACAGTTTAAACGTGAACACGTTGCTTTCTTGTTATTCGATTCAGCTTTAAATTAAGCCATTTCTCTATTATTCTGTCATTACTATCCGTAATCGGAATTATCTACCTACGTGGTGCGAGTTGAACCTACGGATTGAAGATAATTTTTTAACGAGATTCCAATCGGAAAGTTATTTTCTTTTGAGAAGGATTTAACTTATTATTATCGGGTATGTGGTATATAAATATTATTCGCAATGCTAATGTAATACGTTATGTAGAAACGCCATGAAAATTCCAGAGTTAACAATTAGTAACAGGTGGGGGTCCGTAAGAGGAAGGTAGAAAGAGTAAGAATTCATGCGATTCCATTTTACCAGTCAGCAACTAAACGCGCTTCGGTGTAATTCTTCTTCGACCGATCGAGTCGTCGTTAATTCTGCCGGTTGGTGCGAACTCAATTTAAACAATAAAAACCTGAAGACAATAATAAGTACGCGATAATTGTAGTCGTCGCGTTGCGTGTAAACAAATTAAAGACCACATAACTCGTGCGTTTTTGACGGTAACGTTTGTAAATAGCAAAGAGAGCGGGTTGAACTAATTTTATTATAGTGAACCTAATAATAAACAGTTAAACTAACTATACCTGCAGTGACCGGATTAATTGGTGTTCGCAAACACATTTTGCCATTGACCTTCCTAGTCGATAAAAATTTACGTTCGTAAAACAGCACGTGGTATAAAACGAATCCGAAAGTACTTTAGAGACTAACCTCAAATAATGCTGTAGGTAAAGGTTTATTACCTACTATCTCTCCAATTTTTTTTGTATGGAAGCCGTAACTAAATCGGCTCGCTAACGAACCGAACCCGAACTTCCGCAGTTGCAGGTAAATTTTCGATTTCGCCCATTTTCGGAAAATGACGAACGTCAGCAGAATCAGGATGGTGGTCATGGGGGCGGCTCGCGTTGGAAAATCAGGTAAGCTACCATCTGGATTTTTAAATGTTTAAAATCCAAACCGACATATCTAAACATCGTCCACGTTGTTATCCCTGACCTACACCAACCACTCGACTTTGCGAGGTCAAATTATCTTATGCATAACTTTAATGTTCCTCGATTTATTTTAATGCGGTTAATAAAAAGCAATAGGAAACGATACCTAACGGAAATATTTTATATCGGAACTTTACGGCGAGTACGCACGCTATCACTAAAAAATATGATAAGAGTAATTTTATTATTTTTAATTTTTAATTAAACAAATTATTGTATTACTTTATTGTATTAATTAACGCTAGGATATTTGGTTTAACTTGCAAACAAACTTTCTCACGTGCAAATGAAGAATCAGTAAAATAATTTGTCGAAAGCTCATTTCTCTGGGTTCAAATTGTCAATTACAACTACGTTTGCTATATAACTTAAGTCTATCCGATTAAATCAAAAATGGTTATACAGATTCTGATTTTTTTACGTTAAAGTAATTAACGTTCGTTTAACGCTTTTATATGACCTATCAACCAACTTTTTTATTTTCGTTCCTAGGTCGTTCTCGCGACCGTTATCTTTAATTATTTCAAATGAATATTCTTAATTATTAATTTTTTTTTGCATATGATACTGTATGCGATTTATTATTGTTATTATTATACAAGGTGTTCTTAAAATAGGCGGACAAAACTTGAGGGCACATAGTGCAAGTCAAATTATGACGAAAATCTCAATATGATTTTTTTTAAATTCCCCCTAAGGAAAATATAGAGCCCCCTCCAACTGTCGGTTTCTAGAATGGTTTTAATATAATATCTCCTGAACCTTTTAAGATAAAATAACGAAAATTGATACATATAATGCTTATTAAATTAAAATTACGAAATGTTTAAAATTAAATTCGGGGATGTGTCAGATCTGCATAGGGAATGAGTAAATATCACCCTAATTTTTCAACTTTTGACAAGAAATTATGAAACTTCAAAATTTTCTACTAAAAAAAAAGTACTCTTATCAAATTTCGATAGGACCCAACGTTTTCGAGTAAAATCATTTTGAATGAAATTTTTATTAATTTTAAATATTATCAAACTGAGATACTAGCGGTCTTTTTATTATTATTTTTATTTAACCAGCATTATCTTCTTATCAATATTCTCGTTTGAATTCTTATTCGGTGATGATAAGAGAATATGAAAATTGTAGTATGTTAAAATGAATTCTAATTAATTTTTTTCTGAATTCACGGTTATTATTTTCTGTCTTTCTGTGAAATGTTAAAAGTTAATATTTAAATTTTATTTAAATAAAGAAGAAAGTAGTGTTTTTATTGAAATTATTATTTTAGTATTAATGTGATAGAATATTCAAAATGATGTTACTCGAAAACGGCGTGTCCTATCGAAATTTGATAAGATTACATTTTTTTAGTAGAAAATTAGGGTGATATTTATTCACTCCTTATGCACTTTGACATATCCTCGAATTTAATTTTAAGCATTTGATAATTTTAATTTAATAAGCATTATATGTACCAATTTTCGTTATTTTAACTTAAAACGTTCAGAAGATGTTATATTAAAACCGTTCTAGAAACCGACTTTTGAAGGGGCTCTATATCTTTCTTAATAATTTTCAGTCATAATTTGAGTTGTTCTATGTGTCCTCAAGTTTTGACCACCTATTTTAAGAACACCTTGTATATTTATTAATTTATGTAACGTTGTGCTATTACGTACTACACTTAATAGATCGTTCATGACATACAGAAACTAGTATGCATATACAGCGTGTCTCATTTAAAAGTATAACGCTCTAATATGCTTTTTAGTTTATATCCGATTTAAACAAATTGGTCTTAAATTATATATAGGACGCATTATGGTTTACTTATTGCCAAAAAGTCACGCTTCTCCTTCAAATACAATACCACTTTTGATACCAAAATAAATGAAAAAAAAATTAATTTACCTAGTGGTCACAAGATCCGGGTCAAGCTTATAACTTCTACGTATATGAACCGATTGTTTCGAAAATGTCAATTTTAAAAAATGGAAAACGAATGGGCCACCCCCATCATTAGATATAGATTTTTACTGCGAATATAACGGTATGCGACATGTTTAGTTTTATTTCCATTTAACACTAAATAATTTAAAAATAGGTTGAAAAATTTCTCATTGACTATCTGGAATGTATTTGTCGTTTTGCTTATTTTAATTACAAACATAGAAGTTTTGGAAATCAATAAAAGTCCTTGCGCGCGAATATCGATAGAACAATTGGACCGCAGACACAGTCTTCTGTGTTGAAAAATAAAATTAAAAGTTTTGAACAAAATAAAAAGTTGACAACGTAATCAGATAGGATTTGGGCCGTAAATTCCAAAAATAGTAAAATATGCAGTTTATTCCATTTCAAAATTAAATTTGGTATCACTTCCGTCGAAACCGGAAGTCGGCTACTTTGACTTTATACATTAATAAATTGTAAATTATGTCATTATATGTATGGTTCAAATTTCGAAACAATCGGTTCATAAATATAGGAGTTGTAAGCTTGGTCCAAGTCTCGTGGCCACCCGGTATACCTACCCTATATACATTTTTTAATCGAAAAATTTTACTTAAAAAGATTGTTCCGAATCTATGCTTATAAAAGTTTAAATCCAAAGTTTTGTTGAAATGAAAGAATTAAAAATTTGAAGTCTTAAAATATCATTTTAATCGGTTTTTTTTTAGAAAAGAGTGCCGTAGAAATGTTATTTGGCATAAAATCAAATTGTCAAGTAATTTGTAAGTTACTTTGTTGCCCTTTGTGTGTTCCGCATATTTTCTGTATGTCATAACGCGCCTACAATTCACCAAAAAGTGGAAATAATAAGATTTTTGAGTGATAATGGGCTTATCGTCGAAACAGCGGAAAGTAAGCGATACGTTATAGCAGCTGACTACGGCTGAATGACTTTAGGCTATCGTAATAAACACGCGGCACAACTGATTCCATTGAATCGCTGTCACTTATTGCACCCATTGTCACATCAGCAGTTCTGAATAATTATTTAAGTAAAATTTTTCTACAAAAAAATTTCCACTTATTTTGGTATCGAAGGTGACTTTCCATTTGAAAGGGAAGAGGTTTTTTTTTTAGCCCTAAGTAAACCACACTGTATTCTATAATTTAAAACCAATTTCGTTTAAATCGGATACAAACTAAAAAAACATGTTAGGGTGTTACACAATTAAGTGGGACGCACTGTAGACGGGAAAATGTATTAAAATTTTGAAGGAGCCAATGAACACGGACGTAAACTCGAAAAAAATAAAAGAACCCACATGACCACATGAAATTCGATAAGTATATAAAAAAAGTATATTTAGCTACCGAATTTAAGAGGCATCGATGGCGAGTTTCTTTTTAAATTGATTAGTGTGTTAATAGCATGAGTGTAACTACTGAAATTAAAATATTTTATAGCCGGAATTTATTAGACAGAAAATTGTTCCACTTATCGCATAAATAACCTTAAATACAATATCCTTATCAGTGTTGGTATCTATACACATTTTGTCACTATCATTCATTTAACAATTAAAAAAACATATCTATTAGTTTAATTTGTTATAAAAAATAAAAGTAAAGTACCTACATTGTTATAAATAAATTAAGAAAAAAATCGAATGCAAAGAAATTCAAACGAATAATTAGCGTTCTTTGTTTTCCAAATCGTAACCTCTAATATCGTATATTATTCCTAAACATAGAGTGTGAATAGTAACGAGGCGTATTAATTTCAAGTGTAATATCTACCTTATTATTAATCGAGTCTGTCAGGTATGACTCGTTTTGCTTGACCTCTTAACATGAAATATTATCAAAAATATGTAATTACGCCGTGTAATAGTTTATTGTACCTACTCAATTAAAATTTAAAGTTGTAATAATAATTAATATGTGAATATCATCCCGATTTTTAAATTTAACATGAATTAAACGACAAAATTAATTAGACTAACAATAAGCTTAAAATTGAAATTTATAGTTACGACGACGTTGTAACAAAAATAAAGTAGGTACCTACCTACTTATATGTTTAATTTACTTCTGTATGCAATTTTTATACATGTGTATATCGCAGTGAAAAATAGTTATAGCACAATGGTGTCATTAAGTGCACTTTCTTCCCTGACAAGTTAAGTAACTTTAATAATATTAGTTTGTTATAGTGAAAGCAATTGAGTTATTGTTTTTCTACGTTATATTTAATTAATGTCATGATACAAGAGGTTTTCATTATAACTAGAACCACATTGTATTCAAATAAGATCGCGGAACTTTTTGTACGTATAGGTAGGCATCGCAGCTCTTGTAAACAGGCAAAAACTTAATTTTCGTTTCTTCCGCTTTGATGCGTATAATATTTTAAAGTTAATAACTAAGTCATCACATGATTTTTGTGGGACGTTATAATGAAGTAATTTTCTGAAATATTTTACGGTTTATGATCAAACAAACCGTCGGGTTTTTTATATGCTTGTGTTTTTCAAATAGAATGATCGCTATTTTTTATGGGACAAAAAGGAATTTTACGCGTGTTAACTTTTTATTTTACTAATTTTTTTATCTATAAACGATTTTTAGCATTTATCATGTTATTTTTAGACAAAAGTATTCAAAATACGGTATAAAGGCAATAGCCTCAGGATTATTTAATCTAAAAATAAAAATTAACGTCAAAACTTGTCTTTAAATTGTAATCATAATTTGAATTTTATTACGGGACACTATATGCTTAATAATTTAATACTAATTTTTTTTAAATTTTAGTTAACGTATTGTGGAGCTGTTAAAATTCGTTTAAAAATCAGCTGTAAAAGTTATGTAGTTATGTATCTTTTATTTATTTAATATCTATAATATTTTATTTGGAAAAAGACGTTTTATAATAAATGTTCGTTATAACAAACCATAGGAATAACCAATTTTGCGGAACTTGAATAATAGTAAATTAATTAAAAATTAATATAATATTGTTTTTGTGAACGATCGTATCGTATGTGAATCGAACCGCTGCTTTAGCATCAAGGGGGGCTATTTTTGACCATTCACTTACACTTACTTCACTTACTTATGACGTTATTTTCGCCTATACGTTTTGTAAGCGAATGTTCAAAAATAGTCCCCCAGGCCGCGCCTTCTTGGCCGAATGCGCCCAATATTATGCGTCTGCTATTAATATGGGTTCGAACAGAATATTTGGTAGGCCTAATCCTATATCGGACGAACTCCAATGAAAATTTTAATAACTAAAATTAAAATAAAACTATTAAAACAGTATTGTTTGTATTTTAAACAAACTATTTTGAGAAATATTTAATCAAGAATCAATGATGTTTGCACTGATTTAATCTTTTTCATGTTTTGTTTATTGTTAGGAATAATTATTATTGTAATTTGTGTTAATTAGATTTTTGATTAACGTTCGTCGGTATTATTAAAAAAAAATTTGTCGGGAAATCGAGGAACATTTTTAATTATTATTTATTAGAGTAAATAACTAACCTTGTTGAAAAGTTTTACTCAATTTCTGTGTTTCAATGCTTTTACCGTTTTTTTTTCATGTGAAAGAACTTATATGTATAGTAAAATATTTATCTTATTGTTAAAGATTAATTTGTTTTTTGTGGACATTATCTACACCAGTTTTGTGCGATAACAATATTTCTCGAAAAATTTCAAAAAGTATTTGACATGGTGTTTCATTTCTAACCTAAAAAATTACGACAATTTCTAAATTGTAGAGATAACATACTTGTAATGTCGGTAAGTAGCGTAAGTGATTTTATTATATTTTTTAAGTTTAAAATAGAATTATGTAGGTACCTAATTACTGCTTTAGTAAATTCATTTAAAACTAAGCAAATTAAATGACGGACAAAAATAGTTTATTTGGTTCAAACTGTGGTTTCACTTCAGGAGAAAATAGTTAAGAAAGTTTTTGGGGTATTATTGTCTTGTAGATAATTAAATTAATGTTTTTGCAATTATTATTCTTTTACTGCGGACATATCTGTCTACTAAAATCTATATTTCATTATTATTAACTGTCGTCGATATCTTTTTATCAGTTCAAGACCTGCTTTTCTTTATAATTATGGGTTGTTGTCCTAATATTTATATTTTTTAGTATGTAGTATACTTTCTAATTTTAGTACAATACACAATGTCATTGGCGGTTCAATAGGTTAATTTTTAGAATGAGTCATTTAGTACATCTTGAAAGGCACTATCAAATCGGTATCGTGGTATGTGGTAGCTTTAATACGATTGCCATTAGCAGAAAGGTGTGAAAATGAAATAAAAATAAGTATTTCTAGATGTTATAAATATTGTAGGTACTTATGTATCTGCGTGTTAAATGCATTTAAATTAAAATTTTCTGAGAGATATATACGTAGATACTATAATCATTTTTCCGTATGTGTCCAATTTTCTGCCGGAGCGTCCGACAGAAAAGAGCGTATGAAAGTTTAACAAACAAATAAAACAAATAAAATTTAAAAATTATATTAAATTTATTAAATTATTATTTTATAAAATTTTATTTCGCGATATAATTACAATAGATAAATGCGGATTTTAAGTTTTAAAAATAACATCGTTTAGATGTTTTCCGTCCCGTCCACAGACACTCCTCCAATCGGACCCTCATATTCTGGTCCACGTATTCTGGACACAGTTCCATGTTAATTATTTCAGCATGTACATATATGGTATTTTAACTGAAGCTGGTGGATCGGCATATATTCTTCTAAACACTATTCATAGTAACCGTAAGCCCTCGATTGTCCTCGAAAAAATATGGACCTATTATGCCAGCACTTGACATCGTGCACCACACTTGCACTTTCGGACTGTGCTATTGTTTCGGATTACCGATTCTTCAGTGACTATTCCGACTGTTGAAATACCATATACGTGCCGAAATAACCAACAGCTCCGTGGAAATGTGGCAGCACGTGATGCAGAATATGAGGACCCGATTGGAGGGTGCTGTAGACGAGACGGAAGACATCTAGACGATGTTATTTTTAAAACTTAAAATCCGCATTTATCTATTGTAATTATATCGCAAAATAAAATTTTATAAATCACAAATACATTTGTTATGATTTTTTTTAAAACTGAATTCTATTGTGAGACACCCTGTATAAGAATATAAATAATCCTGTATGTATGTATACAGTGTGTCCAAAAAATCGTGTTAAGCATGGGGATCTTGGAAACGGTAAGAGATAGAAATACGGTTAAATGAGATGGCCGCCTAGGACTGGTATTTAAAAAAATTGAAGTTTGGGTCTTATCGTCTAAACTAAACAAGGTTTAAAAACTGAATCGATGTTCTTCGAATTCACGTAAAAAGTGTCTTAATAATGTCAAAGAATTTTTGTCAGACACTTTCTACAGAATTACAAGTTAGTTTATACAATCTTGTTTAGTTTAGACGATATGACTCGAAACTTTCTATTATTCTAAATACAAGTTATAGGCCATGACTTTAAATAAATAAAATGTTCTCAAACTTTCAAGCCGTTTAATGATATGTCCTAACTTTAAGTGTTTGCTTTGAAAATAAGAAGTTATATCAATTAACCGATAGTCTTTATCTCTTACAGAACGTATTACAAACAACGGAACATCGACTACGAAACAACTGACAAAATGTCAACGGTCATGGTATTTGGTATCATGGTGCTAGGACTGGTATTTAAAAAATAGAAGTTTGGGTCTTATCGTCTAAACTAAACAAGGTTTTAAAAAACTGATACTTTCTTCGTAATTCACGTAAAAAAGTGTCTTAATAATGTCAAAGAATTTTTGTCATACCTCTAAGAATAAAAAAGTTAGAATACAACGAAGAATTCTCGAAATTTCAATTCTTCCATTATAGGGCTTAAATAAATAAAATGTTTCAAACTTTCAAGCCGTTTCTGAGTTAACTTTAAGGTGCTGAACATTTTCTCTCATTTAACCGTATCTTTATCTCTTACCGTTTCCAAAATCTCCATGCTTAACTTGATCTTTTGGACACACTGTATAAAATGCTAGAATTAAACGTAAAAATTAATAACGACCGAAGTGTAACTCGACTGCATTGTTTTAATAGTTTTGAAATACACAATAACTGTAAGTAGACGTACTATATTTAACTACTAATACCTATATATTTTTTATTTTCGTTTTTCTTATAAGTACCTAATTATGAAAGTGGTGCTTGTAAAGTTCTGTAAAGTATGCACAAATAAGTGTGGGTGCTTTAGTTGCGGATGTTGTTAATTTAAGTACACATTCCATTTCACTATGTTTCCTAAATGGATATATGTTCATTTTGTAAAATATGGGCAAACATTTGAATTGCCTTACACATCAATAGTGGCTCGAGCATAATGTTATGTTTTTTTTTTGGTTTTAATTGTTTTGGTTATGCTTAAGAGAAAGTTTTTTTTTTCTCGCAGTAATATTGACATATTCGTGCGATACTTAAAATTTTTTTTTCCCAGTTTTCTGCACCACTGACCTAATTTTAACCGCCACTTCGTCTTCGAGGTTTTGTTTTTTATTTTTCGTCATTTTTCGTGTTTTTCTTCCACTTCATTTTGATCTTTCTAAACTTGTTTCATTCTTCAATTCTTTTAATAATATTGTAAGTTGTTCTCCGTACAACACTCATGTCTTTAAATTGACTTAATTGTAAAACAATATTGTTGAAAATTAATCAAAAATGCTTGCGAAGTATAAAAGAAAAAAATGGGAAAAGAATTAAATTAAATGGCGATTTCTTAAAAAGTGTAATTGAATGTATATAAAATGGTAGAATGGATGTCAGTGAAGCTACCTGAAAACTCTGAAAGATACGATTTAAGATTAGGAAGTTTGAGGAGTCAAAATAAAAGTCTTGTTTATAAATTATGCCTTAATGATGATGCAGACCAAAACAAACCCAAAAGTGATGTGGCATTAGAAGAGTAGAACAAAACCGAATGTGTAGTGTGCCTAGAAAATTATTTCGAAACTTCTAAAAGGGATTAATTGATAAATAACGGAAGTATGTATATGTTACGTCGAATTTATGAAATTGCTTATTTCAAGGTAATCGGCAACATTTTGCGTATTTAATGAAATAGGCACTGTCTCTGCCGATTTCATGTAATCGGCATAATTTTAAAGTATTCTTGCCGATTTCATGAATTCAGAAACTTTAAAGAAACGCGGAAGTGGTACTATTTTTCTCATACTATAGAAGAAGCCTCGTGTTAAAAATACTCACCAAGTTTTTATTTTGTTTAATATTTGAACGAAATTACTTTGTTTTACTGATTTTTATTTTAAATTTATCTATTGTTTACTTTGTTTATTTAAAATTTATGTGTACTTTAATTTTAATAATTTTTCACGTAAAAATATGCGTACATGCAATTTAAATACATTCAATAAATGTTATTTACTGCTCTTTAAGTTGTGAATACCGGTTACGGTGCAACTGGGGGAAAACTTAATTTAATTTTAGTGTAGGTGAGGCTAGTTTAGGTTACTGTAGATGAGGTATGTATCTGCACTAGTCTAAACTTACCTTATCTACATTAACCTAAGCTCACCTCATCTAGACTAGTCTGAACTAACCTCATCTATAAGTAAGTGTCAGCGAGAATGTTTATTTTATGAAATACGCAAAATATTGCCGATTACGTGAAATAGACAATTTCACAAATTCGGCATATCATGTACATATATAAATAAATTTTATGGGAAGAAATAATCGAAACAGTTTTATTAAGTAGGAATTGTATCTAGATTATTATATTACAATAGACATCATTGCAAAAATATTCAGTAGCCACAATCAATTTTTTAATTTAGACAATATTTATTTAATTTCGACAAAATTTACTCATGGTGGTAGTTTACCCATGATCAATGAATATTATTGCTAGTTTGAGATTTGAGGCAAATTAAAAAAACAAAATGGGTCTGTATGACCTTATCCTGCTTGTTATTTAATAAATCTTAAGAATTTCATTTGAAAGCAGGTCTTCAGTTTAGCTCCTATAAAATGAGAACTTAAAGATTTAATACGAAAATAATAACAGTATAAATCTTAGAAAGAAGAAACCTTAAAATTTCTTTAGTCAAAATTATTCAGGAAATATTCAAGATTTTTAACGACGTTATAAACCAAAATGATATTTAGGTGTTAAGACGCCCACCCGTTCAAACTGTTCCCATTTTATGGTATGCAGGAAGAAAGTGTCTGAACTCGACAAAAATGCTACACAACCTAATTAATGATTTCATCTCGAATAAAACGAGATAATTCATCAATTGTTTACAAGATAAAACATTTTCTTTTACAGCTTGCTAAATGTCATGGTCGTAAATATGTCTGGAAACAATTAAAATGTCACGAATATTCAGCTGACACAATAACTAAACTAGAAATGATAATCGAATTATCGAGTTAACGATGAACTTACCGTTGAAAATATATTTTTTTAATTAATTTAAATTTCAGATCTATTAAACTTGTTAAAATGTGTCTTATTTGTATATTAATATCAAAGTAAGAAACGATTCAGAAACATATACAGGAAATAAAGTGCTTAAGTCGAAAACATAAATTCATTGTTCTCCTTTTCGTAAAACTTTTTATGGGAAAAATTATGGCATAAATTCTTGTAAGGATGGAATATTGTTTGTAGTTAACGTGACTTGTCTATTTAGTGTTCCATAAATATTAACCTGTTGCCTAAATAAGTAACGATTTCTGTTTAAAATTACGTTATAATAGTAGATTCAGAACAAGACAGTTTAAAGTGTCTAACATGCGTTATTCATGATGACAAATACCTACCTACTAGAGGAGTGTTTAAATACTCGTGCATTCACTACGTAGGGGTATGTTTATATTACGAAGAAAACAGATTCTTAAGATTCTCATTCGCTCATACAATTATAAACTACTATATGTTTAGCTAATAGTTACCTATGTTTGTTTAATAAATATTCATTATTCGTCTTTATGAAGTGAATTTTGGAGTGCATGTACAGACTCAAAGTACTTACTTAAATTTAAAATATATCATCTTTAGATTTAAGAGAGAAAGTCATTCCATAGCGGTACCGCGTGTGTGTTCTTTACGTTGACGAGTTGTCGATTACTCATTCCAGTCCACGAGAGACAAATCATTAAATATCCATCTTGTATAATAAATTCCTTCGCAATAAATTCCGTTTACACCGTTTGTTTATCCGGTATATTTTATATACGGCGAAGAAAGGCTATAACAATCTGCATCTTCAAATTCTATCTCGCAGATAGCGATGGTTCTACAAATATATTATGTCACTTATATTTATATTTGATTTCATTTGTATGGTTTTATATGTGGCAGAAATGTTACTTTCAAACTATTATAATTGTAGAATTATGCGAACACGCGGTGATATCGTTTTAGGTATACAGGGTGTTCAAAATTGCACGGGCGTGGTCTCTAGTACAAAATAAACAAAAAGTTCATATATCGAAATAATAATAATAATAAATATTGACAGTGACAGTTGATTAATTACTAAATTTTGAGAAATGTTAGAAAATTACAAATTGTTAAGAAGAATTAAAATTGTCTTCTTAAAAGCGTAATAGAGGAGAAAATAGTGCATAAATAAAGTGATCAGTAGTGTACGAAGAAGAAGCCGAGCAATAGCGGCGTAGAATTGAAAGTTCAAAGCAGAAGGAAAGGATGTAAAGGCATTACAAATGGGATTTGAACGAAATAGGGATTGGTGGAAGAAACGGACAATAAAGAGTGAGGAAGTAGAGTAAGGGTAGAGACATATTAAGTAGGGAGGCGAAGGAAAAAGAAAGATTGTGCGGTTATTCATTATGGGGTTAAATTAAGTTAGATTTAATAGTGTTAGAAGTGTAGAACAATAAATTTAATAATACCCTCTATAGCAATATGTATCAAATCGATTTATTACCGAGATATTGAGGGATAAAGATATTTTTTTAAACGGTAAAACACTCAGCAAACAATGCAGCATTCAGCACAACGAATCCACGTTTTTCTGGCACGTCTTATGACATCAAGGTTATTCTTAATAGTTGCTGCAGCTTCCATGATCCAATTTTTAAGTTCTTCTTGCGTGTCAATAGACGTAGAATAAATGGAAGACTTCGTCACAGAAAATGGTGTTAGATCGAGTAATCGAGGTGTTTCGATCAACTTGTTACCGTGTGTGGTGTTTGAATAATTAAGAACAATATGAGAAAAGTGGGCCGGAGTACTGTCGTGCATAAACCACATTCCCAGTTTCCAGAGCAGACGTTTCCTACGGCTTCAAACGTTTTACGATTTGGTATCCTTCGAGTGGAAAATTCTTCAAACAGCAGCAGCAGCACGTCAAGCATGTCTCCCATAATAATAACATAACATAATCCAGTCCTTTTAAACTCTAGAGTGTCGAGGTTACAAACTTGCTCTATTCTCTCCTATTCATTGCCATTGCCGAGATTGTAATTCAATCATTTTTCCTATTTTTTATTATGGTTTTCACAGAGCTGTTTCAAGATCAACTCGGTTTATCTCTTTTATTTCTTCCTATTTGTCTTGCCTTCATCCAGTAGTGTTCGGCGTCTGTGTATAAAACTTTAGCCGCCCTCACCCCTCCCTCTAACAACGATGCGCCTGTACGTGCAAAACACTATTTTTTAAAAGTATTTTCGTCTCGCCTGCAATCATTGGCGTCTTTACTGACGCCACCTGTGTGCGTCGCACTATGCCGGCACACTGTTGCCTTCACCTGTCTATCCTCTTCCATTCTTGCTAGGTGTCCGAACCAACTCAAATTTTGTATTTTCGAACTTGGCCGATTTCACACCGATTTCTCTTCTTATGTCATCGTTTCTTTTCTATTCTAATCTTTTAACCCCTAGCACACTTCTCAGGTCCCTAATAATAACAAATTAAAATGCCCTTAAAGTATTAACTCTCACATATACCTTCACATAGAAAAAGTAAAACAGACAAGTGATTTTCATAAGCAGTGTTTAATGACCTGTCAAAAAATAAACGCTTCTAGTGGCTTCATGGCCACTTGATTAACATCTGACTTTCAAATATTTATCTTTACCCTTCAATATCTCGGTAATACATTTATTAATTTGAGACATATGATAGATATGTTTGAGAACACACCCCTAAAATAGAACGAAATTTCCAAACACCCGGTATAGGTAAAATATTAAAGTAGTAGAACGTCCATATCTGTTACGGCGACCTTTGTATTCAAAATTTTCCAAAAAAATTAAATAAATAAATGAGCAATCAAATAAAGTTATCAAGAAAAAGAAAAAACTACGATTAATAAACTAATAATATAAGCAGGTGAGCAATACAAGACGATTTCATACACAACTTTTTATCAACAATTTTATTGCTAATAAATGAAAAAAATGTGATTTTTAATTTGAAATGCGCACAATACGACAATAGCGGTATTTAATTTTTTTACGTAGAAATACATACAGATAAAAATGTATATCCTGGCTAATTGTGAAAATAGACTTTCTCTACTTTCCGTTTTTTAGTTCTATTTTTTTTTGTTTGGTCAATAATCAGTTTGGCGTTTTTAAATCGAATTTATGTTTCACATACCTTAACAATGGGATTTTATTTATTACACTTGAAGCAAAGCACTCGATCTCTTCTTGTAGGTGCTCGTAAATACATTCCATTTAAACAAATACTTCTTTTTTAATTCACACAACGATTGTCATTCTTTCGTATGAAAAGATGATTTGTGAAGGAACACTCGTTCTTCTGTAAACTTCGTATGCATAGATAAATTGAAAATGCACTCACGGTAATTAATAGTTATTTTGCGGCAAACCTGAAGGCTAAGAGGTCACTCTGCTGGCGCCGTAGTCTGGAGGTATGTAATTCCATATTTATCTCACGTTACCTCGCTTTTAAAATACAGGATAGGACTTAGAGCAATGACAAAAGGCATTAAATAATTATTTTGAAAAATTTTCGATTTATAACAAAATAATTAATAGATAAAAAGTTTGGATTACAAATAAATAGGAGTAGTAGATAAAAAAGGCTATAGAATTAAACTAAAATTTAATAGGTTTTATTTATGCAGAAAATATTTGTCGCAACGACTTTTACATAAAATTATGTATCATGCATTAAGTGGAAAGTAATTGAAGAAACAATATGACAATAAACGACGATAGTTATTGGGAAATAAAAATATGACATAAAATAACTGGCATGTCCACGAAAAAATAATTTTAATTACAAATAACTGTTATTATAAAAATAAATATAAATCAAAGTAAAATATTAGTGTGTCTGTTATGATACTCTATAAAGTTTATTTATTACAAAAAAGTACATAATGCGTTTTTCCATAAATTATCTTAAATCTAATTGGAATTACCCATGTCATGGTCATATCAAATTGAACCCAAAAGATATCTACCTACAGATTCCTCCTACTTCGATATTCGAAATTATTTTCAGAGATGTCAAATTGTCTGACAATATCTTCGTCGGAATCTATTTTTTTTTTCGGTAGCTTGAAAGTATCAGTCTCTGTCATTTTCGGCTCTACTCTGAATTGAAAGACACCGCTGATCTTTTATCAGTTCATCTTTTTAACTGGAGATGTAGAAGCAGTTTAAAGTTGTCTAGAATAGAATTTAACCTGTATTTATAACTGTACTTTAATTATTAAATTTGCAAATCTTTCTGCATGGTAATGAGATTATTGATTGTTATTACCGGAGCCGCAAGGTGTGCGCATTAAAATTTATCAAAATAGGTTAGGATTTACACGATATCGGGCCACGAAATATCAATATCCGAATACATAATATAAAATAGTTACAACCATTAATAAAAATTAGTTACGTTATTTTGGAGTCTAAATCCCATTTGTTTTATAATTATTATGAATTGTACTCGAACATTTTAAAATTTCTCGAATAAATATTGTATAAAATAAATAATAGAGTAAAACTTATTGTGGTTATTATTTATTGTTTAGCTTTATTAAGTAACGGTGCGGCGTAACGCGAAATGCCTTCTTCTATACTTAATTTAACCATCTTTCAATGGTACAAATTTACAAAATTAATTGAATAAGACGTCGAGAAACGTACCTAATCAATGGATCTAGCGCTTTCTAAATCACATTGTTAAGCTATTTTGATTAATTACGTTATAAATATATAAATAAAAATCATTATATAAATTAACGTGTTATTAAAATGAAACTAATAAATGATATTGTTTACTACAAGATATTTTATAATTATATGCTCATTAGTTCTATTTTCAAAATTGATATTAAAACGGGCAACTATATACAGACTATACTGCCTTTCTATGTCTCGTCAATTATCTGCAGAAATAATTGTCTCAACCGTAATTGATATTAATTTTATAGGAATGTATAAACCAGGAAAATACACGAAAAAAACAAGTTTAACATTTCTGCTCTCTTATACGGTTCGAGTCAAAAGTATGGAATATATCGAATAAAATTAGAACAAATCAATTTTTTTAAATCCTGAAACAAGTCGATTATATTTAAAAAAAAATGCACATTTGTATGTCAAAGTCAGCTTCAGGTGTTCATTTGTTTTTAAGTTATGACGTCATCAGAATTTTATTTAAATCGCAATCTCGGATTTTTTCTGCGATTTGGATGAATCCGTCGATTGTTTAAATGACGGTATAAAAATGTTAATAACTTACATAAAAAAATTTCTAAAAATAAATAATATTAAAATATCTTTATTACAATTGAATGAAGAAACTGAATATCAAATTCCTTTGTAATTCTTTGAATCTCCTGCCTAATACGTCTTTTCAGATATTCGACGTGATCATTTGTGATTTAGTAGATAAAACTTTGATTTTAAATAATACCTTAAAAAATAATCGAGAGGTGTAACATTAAGTGACTTCTCAATAACGTGATTATTGGACTCTGATTGACGTCATTTTCAACTGCGATTCTTGCCATTTATTTGTTATTGCTTATTTATTATTTATTGTTTATTTTGATTTTTAGTCTCTTTTCTGCATCCTAATAAAAATATTTTAATAATTTATTTCACGAAAATTTTCTTATGTAAGGTATTAACATTTTTATGCTGTCATTTAGGCAATCGAAGGATCTATCCAAATCGGGTAAAAGCTCAGGGGTTACCATTAAAAAAAATTCCGATGACGTCATAACTTAAAATAAATTAACATCCGAAGATGATTTTGACATATAAATGTGCATTTAAAAACAATAAAATCGACGTGTTTCAGGATTTTTATAAAAAATTGTTTGTTTCAATTTTATTTGGTACGTTCTATACTTTTGACTCGCTCTGTATAAAGCAGATAATTTTTGTTATTGCAGTATTTAAACAATTGATCACCATTGTTATCTTACTTGTTTACCTATTCAATTTTATATTAAATTATTGAACGAATCACAATTTTACATTGTACACGTACCCCGCCAAATATTAAAAGAAAATATGTTGTAGAGCTGAGCGATGATAGAGCAATCAAAGGTCGCTAATAAGTTGTAATTGATAAAAAATAAAAACCCATTTTATTTTAACAACACTCTCTTGCGGGAGAAATTCTGATTGAAAAATCGTCAACAATTTAGGGTTTGACCTACGACTTTTGACTTACGAAATTTGGTATAAATTTCGATAGTTTCGATAGTTAGGATAGAAAATTTATTTATTTAAAATCCTATATTCGCGGTATATTAGTGGAACCTATCCCTCCTCCCTCGCAAGTAAAGAGCTTTACTGGTACTTATTAAAAACTTAACATTATAAAAACTATCCACGAATTGATTAATTAATGAATTGTCAGTTTTTCGATTTTTCGGTAACACGTTGTTTATGAAGTGCGCGATTTGATGTGGGTTTGTTAAAGAAAAATTCATTAGGTAGGTAGGTACCATTTGATTAATGTCGAGTATCATTAGTTGAAACTCTCGTATACCTACGTTTATTTGATCACAATCGCTCAAATCAAATTCTATTATTCGCATAGCATTACCTTCTTTTAAAATTAACGTGGATTACTCTAATTGTTCACGATTTGGCCATATATTATCTCACTTGTCAAAATTAAGCGGACAGAGGTATTTTTCATCACGCCTTCTTACAAGTTGCAAAAATTACGTGGCTAAGATATGTATGTACCTATTCTTGAAGTCTTTGCAAACTTCACCTCGTCAATTAGCTTGTTTCAGATTGGATTTGAGTGAAACATCTCGACAGGATCTATTTACTTTCCCAAGTTTGTGTGACGTTTGATTGATAATCACAATTTCTACTGGCATTCTATGCGTACCAGTGATCTAATTTGCTTCGGTGGCTTCGTACAAAGCTTTTATAGGTCTGTAGAAAATTTGACTTTCGCTTTGAAGATGATTTTTGAGGCTCGCCATCATTTCGAGCATTCGTATTTATTTTCGAGCGTCTTCTCTTAATAAATAAAAATAAATAAAACCAGTTAAATAATTTGTAACAAATAACACACACACACACACAGATATATATATATATATATATATATATATATATATATATATATATATATATATCTTTTTTTAGAAATTTGTCTTTAAAACGCCCTGTATATGAATTATTGAACTCGTTTTCGCTATAACACTGTATGATGATAAGCAGAAGCTATATCTAGAATATCAAAATTCAATTCTAAAATTTTTGATCAATTACTATCAGTTATCGGTGGACACACTGTAGATACAAGTAGATATAAAAATCAAAGTGAAGCTCCTTAATGTACAATTGCTGTTTTAAAAATAGTATGTAAAACTTTCAACGTTCGTTTATTACAAAACGTTGAAATTTATATTTTTCCTGGAATTAACAACTTATAGATGTTTATAGGTAGGTAATGACGATTGCTCTGGTTGTTGAAAACCTGCACCCAGTTATTGAAAAATTAAGAGCACGGTCACGGCAAGAATGTCCGTTTAGCGTTATATACGGCGTCGTTCGCCTTCTGTTAAACTCACTATAGGTAGTATTTCAATAAACGTTATTAATGTTTTGACTGAATTTACCATTGTAGAAATACAATTTACTTATTTAAAATTAAATAAAAATAGTCGATCGATTGTATAAAAATAATAAATAGACAGGTAAATCGTGATTCGCGATTAAAATTTTATCCTTTATAAATAGAACTACAATTTATTCCAAAACGTGTTTGCCTTTTAATTTCTCTTTTAGAATTAGTAACATTGTATAAGATTTTTAAATTCCAGTACGTAATGAACAAATAAGTGGAAAAAAATTCCATATGGTAGGTATAACATTCCAATAGAATTATTATTAAAATATCTTTCCTACCGATGATTATGAATAAAATCAAGTTTTAGACGTTTACACGTCAATTATAAAACAAATTACAATTCACTTTTGCTATTCTATTGTGACAGTAACTTCTTATTACTTCGTACAAAATATAATTAAATTAACAACTTTGCGCCTATTAAGTTTTAAAATTATATTAATTTTCGAGTTCAATTTTTACCCTTTGAACTTGACGACGATTACAACGAATCTATTTGAAGTTATTCTATTCATAGTTGATGAATTTAAGCAGTCGGTTTTTTGCTGGTAACGTTTTGGATAATTAGGTATTGAATGTTACTTTTGATCACAACCGGAACTTAACTAAAACTAACGGGTTCGTCAATTCGACTACGAATATTTGATTAAAGTAAGAGGTACTTAATGTAACGTATTTTTAAACGAATGTATATTTTTTAATCACTTTTTAAATAAAAGTCGATTTTGTTTTGAACTAAAGAATTTGTTCCAAAACAACCTAAGTATATAATTTTTGGGGCATTATTTTTTTATTGTTTTATTATACGAATAGTTGATTTATACTGGTAATAATTACACGTTCTTTAGACGAACTACATCCTATAAACTGACGATAAATGCACGAAGGCGCTAATGATTAAGCTAATTTGTTTTAATTAACAAAATTATTGCTAGCAGATATGATACGAAATCGGGTATCAAACTAAAAACTATGTTATCGTGTCATACTTAATTAAAATAAGCGCAGTTTATAGATTCTTAAATAGTAAAATACGAATTTGTTTTTATGCAAAGGTATTTATTTAAAGCGGACAAATATTTTCAAGTTTTTTTTTTAATTCCAAGATCTTTTTATTATATATCCGAAGTAAGTTTAAATTAGCTAGAAAATGTATACTTAATAATTATATTTGCATAATTTGTTTAGAAAAAACTTGTAGGTATTTTTAATAATAATAACTATTTTTTTTTAATTTTATTTTTGTGTTCATAATCTCCGTTTACCAATAGCTGATTTTATTTTTAATTAAATTCTGAAATAAAAAAATGTCTGTTTAAAATAACACACTTCATTCAGGTCAGGAGTTGGTATTTTATATACAGGGCGTTTCATAAGTGGTGCGAAAAACTTTAAGGGACGATTCCTTGTGGGAAGTTAAGGGGAGCCTTTTATATAAAATGTTTTCCTAAAACGTCTCCTTTCGGAGTTCCCAAAGGGGAAGGGTAACATGCCTTGATTGAATGAATAACAAATGTTGAATATTTAGTTCAACAACGTTTTAACAGTTGTTGACAACTTCTGACAACGGACAACGCTATTTAACCAATAATTAGTGAATATGTTCAAGTTTTACTGTACTTATTAGTATACGATCATTTATTTTATTTTTTTACTCAAAAACTGTAGGTTTCGTGGGTAAAATGAAAGATCCAAAACAGATTCTAAATAAAACGAACTTTCAAATAGGATTCTCTAAATTTCGAAGACCGCAAAGACCCCTTACAAAGATAGGAGTTGATTGAAAATATTACTGTAGGAAACTTTTTGATAAGTAAAAAGCATTTATTAAATGTCATTCTTCTACGTTTCTTCAAGTTTGAGAAATAAAATGAAAACTTAATTTTACTGTTTTTTTGAGTGGTGTAACTCCGAATGGAGACGTTTCAGGAAAAAGACTTGCATTAATTTTCGAAAAGGAATTGTTTCTTGAACTTTTTCGCATTATATAAGAAATACCCTGTATGTGTATGTATGTATTAAATATTAGCAGATTCTCCGAAAGTGGTATTTTTTAATCGTGTTTTAGTTAGTGAAATGAAGTTAATGTACAGACGTAAATAACAACACTAGTAGGTACATATTATGATAGTTACCAAGATCAGTTCGTTACTTCTAGTGGGAACACGCAATTAATAGATTAATTCAGTTTATGCTACATAAACCTTATAGCTATACATAGTACTGTGATTATAGCTATAATATATATTAATAATATGTTATTTTTGTTACGTAGATATTATTCCATTGATTTTATTTTACACTTTTAACACGTATCTCTTACACAGGGTGTTCCAGTACGCCTGAATCAAAACGTGTAGAGAGATAGAGGACTTCAATGCCTATCGAAACAATCTCCACATTGTTATGTTAATCGATATGTGCTTGGTTTAGTAGTTGGTTATGTGGCTACTGGGTCATTCCATACGAAATTAACTACTGAACTAAACCTTGATAACTCAGAAATTGATAATTTTTTGCACAGTTATTCTATCTATTAAAATACCAAATATTTAATTTTGAGCCTTAATAATTTTTGAAATATTAATTTTTAAAACTATGAAAATCGTGCAAAATGTATCGCGTTTTTAAACCTTTAAACGACTTTATTTCAAAAAGTTTTAATTTGATGTGATACAAGGTTATGTTACTAAAACTTTTATTGTTTTAAACAATCAAATGTTTATTGAAAATTAGGTCTCTAGGTCGATCAATTGAGCCGTTATGTCTGAATTAGTAGCCACATAGGGAGCTTAGTTAAAAAACATTAAATGCCAAATAACTTCTAAACTAGCACATATCGGTTAATATGACTATATGGGGTATCGATAGGTATTGAAGTTCTCTGTCGCCCTGCGCGTTTGCTGCTAGAACATCCTGTATATCACGCGTACCATATAATATAGTAGTACACACTACATATTTATAGTAGGTAGGTATTTACCTAAATGTTTGTGTTACGTTCTCAATTTTATAACGTTTTATAATTACTGTCGTATACATGTAGACCTCGATTACGTTAAATAAATTTGACTTTAAAAATCCACATACAAAGACTCATTTGCTTTAAGTATGACATCCTTATGATATAGCTATGCGTGCACTACTTACATCCGCTTATAGAAACTGGAAATACGTAACTATGCAGGTAAAATCTAACATGGACAAAGAATTGAAGAGAAATGTGGTCGATTGTCAATATTTGAAGGTTTAAATATTCAGCTTTTCATACTAACCCAATTCATCGTAACGATACCTACCTATTCATTACCATTCTGATTGTTTTAAATGTTGAATGTACGCTAATATATATGCTTTAAAAAACGTGATAAGAAACATTATAAGTTTTGAATCTCGACAATTATTTTTCAAGTAGGTAACTTAAAAATATAGACTACCTATGTAATCAAAACGTGAACTGCTAATTCGATTAGTAAGTTATTCAATCAACTCACAACGCAAGTTCAAATATTATTTAATTAATATTTAAATGTCCACGTGCAGTGATTACCTAACAATATAATGATAACTTATACGACTGCATCGTAATTTGTATAACAAACGTTTTTACTATATATCAAACTGTTAAATATTAGTTAATTTGGTATAAGTAGCTGTTCTTATACAAAGTTTGAAATGAAAGATAATTAATTAACTTGTTAAACTGAAACCCGTGTCATTTTATTTTAATATATCGACTTTGTTGAAGTAGTAGGAGAAAGACAACGTTAAACACAACGTATGTATTAGTAGATACTAATACCTACATAGTTTAATAAACTATGCTCGTAAACATATTCGTTAATAAATAATAGAAGCTTGCTTACATTCTATCTGACAATGAGAGCTATTTTCTTTTAAAGAAAATCATTTTATTTTTTATGACAACATTAGTTTATGCATTCCGTGCATTTACTGTCATTGTTCGTACACAGCCAAACAAATACAGTCAAACTCGTTGTATCCGGGAATAAAAAACCTGCGTGTGAGTAAATACAATTTCAAATGTAAGTACGTAAAATGCTCGTTAATATCAATGATCTCGTTAAACCCGTGCTCGTTATAATAATCGGGTTTTACTGTGAGTAAATAAACAACAAGCTTGTTTTGAAGGAAAATCCCTTAATTATTGTCATCAGGTTTTAACTTCGAATATAAAGCATTTCTTTTACAATTGCAATTCTCTTCAATTTTGTATAAAACATCTCATCGCTTTAAATTAATACAGATACATTTTTTCTACCCAAGCATATGTATATCTACATTATCTTCATCTGCATTATTTTGAACCATGTCACTTATAAGTTATAATCGAAAAACTTGGAACAAGAACGCGCTATGTCTTAATTTCGTCTCGCTATGGGCATCCACGATAATTTGTTCAATCGAAGCGTTTTATTTTGTAGAAATTTCTAGTATAAGTACCTGAATTAGACAAAGCTTATCCAAACCTATATGATGTTCAAGTCATCAATGAAAGGTTACTAGATGATGACGTTTCACACAATGTTGTCACCTTGTACCTCGTATTTTGACAGATTTAATAAATTGTGGTACTTCTTTATGTCATCTAATATGTGCGCAGGTAAATCATCTATAGAATATGTCACTTTCAAACTTTAAACCGAATTACAAATAAACAATTTAGTAACTTTTTGTTGATGTCGTGAACATCATATAGGTTTGGATAAGCTGTATCATAAACTCGGATTCGATCTAATTTTGCGGACGACCTTCGCAATCTTTGTTTTGGAGATGAACGTCCACGTGCTCACGAAACCAGTGACCAAAACAAGTTTCGAATAACATATAGTTACCAATATTGTGCATGTTTAATAATAATTATTCGTAATATATATAAATCAAAAACACTCTAAGACTGCGCAAGGTCATCCGCAAAATTTGATCGAATCCGAGTTCACTACGATAGACAGAAAAACCACGTTTCTCTTGTCAAAGATAATATTAGTCTACCATTTATATGAAACCAGTTTTATTTTTGAATATTCCAAGTGCAAATAAGGAGAGCAAATAAAGAGTTATTATGCTCGACGTTTTAAAACCAAAAATGTTTTTTTACTCGACTAAATCTTAAAAATTTGTTGTTTTAACTACTTACTACTAAACGAATGTGTCACTTACAATTAGATGTTAAAGTAAGCGACAATATTAAGGTATTTAAAGCATTCGCATTTAGCGGCATTTTAAGGTTGTATTCGGAACGGATCTAATTTAATTTTAGATCAATATGAGTTAAGCAACATAATTAAAGTAAAATTATTGTAATATGAATAAATCTCAATTTTTATTTTCATTATCTTTTGGTACACTTATTAATAATAGAATGCGAACAGTCAATAAATTATTGGAACGTCTATTACAACGAAACGTGCGAAAATGATCAAATTTTCAGAAAACTACCTCTCAATCTTTATCGAGAGATAGCTTTTACGTTAAAATAGAGCACCGTTAAACGTGCCTATCCAGACTTAAAACAGTTAGATTACCCACAGTCAATATATTAGTCACGTTAGTTAAATAGGATGTAGTAGTACTACTTGATTGAAAACGAGGATACAAAGGTGTTCCACGTGTACTGTTTTTCTTGTTTTTTTTTGGAAGTTCGACAAAAATTAGTTATTATGAGCATATAATATCAAACACCGTTTGATCTTTTATTTTTTTTTATTGGAGCTTTATCATTGATCTTGAAAATGTCGATTTAAAATCCATTTTATTATAAACGATTCGTTTAGCTATTGTATTTATATGTAGGCGCCACTAAGTGTTTACATATTTTGCATTTTGTCACGAAGGAATATGAAATAGTTGCGTTAGTTCTTTCGTTTACCTGTTCCAGTGACACGTAATACTATAAGAAAAGCTGGAAGTTGTATTTATCACGTAATGAATAGTTATGTATATGGCAAAAATAGATGTGTGCAATAACGAGGAGATACTGTTCAATTGACCATATAGCATAGATTTATCTTTATGTGACTTTTCCTTTCCGAGTTAGTTAAATACTAGAGTTCCGTTTAATTGTTGAATAAAAGATTCAAATAGGATACAAACTGGGAAAGATTCCTTAAAATAGATGTTAGGTGCGATACTGAATAATAGAGTCAACTTACTGACCATTATTTCCATCACACTTAAATGCAGTAGGTGCCTAATTATTTTTAATTAATTACTGAAAGCGTCTACTCATACAGCGTACTTAGATATTATGTTTAGATAAAGGAAGCAAAACATAAAAGGAATCAGGCGACACGTTAAATAGGCATTTAAAAATATGACAGCAAAATATCCTCAATCATTGGATAAATTGTTATATAGGAAATAACCGGACTAAGAAGATTATTTAGATTGTCGATGGACTTTACATAAAGTTTGTTGTATAACTCGTAGGAGCTGTACTTACCTAATAAATTATTGGATTTGCGTGTTCCAGGATAACTTGTATCGACGAATTTAATACACGTAACGGTCATTAGATGGCATTTTATACGGTGCGAATTTGTAACTTACGTTTATTTTAAAAACGTTAAGGACTAGTTGTAGATACTTACATACAGTATCCGATCACCGCTGATTGTCAGTCAATCACCGTAGAAATGATTGCTTAAACAATAATTACTTACATGGTGAACGACTGACGCTCAGCGATGATCGGTTATTAGTCAAGTCAAATTAGGTTTTTACTTCGGAACCCATAAGAACCGATTTTAATGAAACTTTTTTTTAAATGTTTGCTACATTGAATTATTCGAAATCAGAAACATTCCGGTTGGCGCACTCAAATATTTGTATTGTTTAAACTATGTATTGCAATAAAATACGGGGTGTCCAGGATATGGTAAACAAATTTTCGGGAACGTATAAACCACGTCAAAATAATGCCACAAGTTCCCATAAATGTTTTTCTTACAGCGTTCCCCTGTACGTAACCCCCAAAGTTGAAGTGTAAAAATTACTTTTTTTTAAATAACATGTTTAATTTTTGTTGCAATTGAATAATTTTTGGTGTACATACGTGATAAATTAAGGTCTTTAAAATGTCGTAATATGTTTTTTTGATATCATCTTAGGAGAGCCAGGGATGCACGACCCCTAACCTTTTCTAACATCAAAATACTTCAAAGTTGTTAAATATTTAACTACATTTTCGTATTCCCAGATATTTTAGGATAAAAAAGGAACTCTAGTTTAATTTCGATTAAATCAACCATATTTGAGAAAATCATACTTAAATAATATTTAATTATACATTAATATCTAGGGTACTGCATCTTTTATTATTTATGTATGATTTTCTCGAATATGGTTCATTTTATCCTAAAATGTCTGGAACATCTAGAAATGACTTTAAAAATTCAAAAAATTATCTCTGCAAAAAGTTGGAGTTAGAAAGATTAGGGGTGGTTCACCCTGGTTCTCCTGAATTTGTATCAATAAACCTATTGCGCCATTTTAAAGAATTTTATTTATTACATATGTCTACCAAAAAAAATATTAAATTTCAATGAATATTAAAAATGTTATTTAAAAAACAAATGATTTAACTTTCCAACTTCGGGGGTAAATATCTCAACAGAAGAGCGCCGTAGGAAAAATATTTATAGCAACTTGTGGCATTATTTTGACGTGGTTTATACGTTCCCGAGAGATTTTTTTACCATTTTCTGTAACCTAACATAACATTTTCGGACACCCTGTATTTTGTTGTAATAATTGTTCAAATTATAATGCGCCAACCAGAATGTTTCTGATTTGAAATAATGTAGTATAACATACATTTAAAAAAGTTTTATCAAAGTCGGTTCTGTTCTTGTGGGTTCCGAAGTTTTCTCGACTTAGTTTTTCGGTTATTCGACTACCTACATATATTAATATACAACTGGCTCTAAGCGTTAATATTTAAAACAATATTTTTCGATAGGCACCTATAAAATTAATAAACATCCGAAAAATCAGGTTAAATATTTTATTAGAGATTTGTATCAATAATATAAAAAACACAAGTGTATCTGATTAAGCAAAAACGAGGAGAATGGAATTTTGCTAGTTTTTCATGCAAACATTTCACCAATTAATTAAAAATTAATTTATAACAGCAAATTATGTCAATTTTTTATGTTCCGTAACAAATAAACACGTGTTCCTTCCTATACGAAGATTCCGATGCACTACCGCATTTACCCCATTTTAAAACGTTCGATGAAAGAAATCGCTCTTTACGCACTACTCGTATACATTTTTGAGCTGTAAACCAGGATGTGAATTTGAAACGGTAAGAACTACTTTAAAGAGTTTATACCTACGTCATTAAAAGTAAATTTTAGGTCAATCCCATTACTCTTCATTTAATAAAGATTTTTTTAAAATTTTACGTTAAACGTATTTAGTATCTATTTGCGATTTAAAATTTCGCACTGTCACTTACGTTTCAACACTTTATTTTCAAATATTGTCACGTATTAAGTTATTTCGTTCGCGAATTTTAGCATTTGGCTCATGAAAAAGTGGCAATAAATATTAAAGACGTGTAAAGTGTAGTTACCGGTTGTGAAGAAACCATTATCATAAATATTGGCGATGCCAAATCGGTAACTCCAAAAAATAAAATCACCATGGGCATGAATGTCTAGACTTAAATGTGATCATAAATTTCGAGGTTTAAATTTAGTATGGGTCCTTTTGTACTTATTTTGATGAAAAGCAAATTAACTTTAGCGAGTTGCCTTACATTAAAGCATCTGACAATTTTCAAGTTAATTAAAGGCCGTCGATAAAATTAGCCATTTTTTTGTAGGTTATAATTATAATTTTCTATTAGTTGATGACATTTTATGTTTTTGTTTTTTTAGTTGTAGTAGTTAATTACTCGAATAATGAATGCCAGTTTATGTAAATTGATATTCCGACGAATTTTCATCTTAAATAGCCGATATGTCTGTATTTGTCTTCATTGACAGGTAGGTAAGTACCTACCTATTTAGGAATATTAAATCTGTGTTGTATGGCCACTTTGTTTTTAATCAAAAACTAACCTAATTAAGGCATAATTGTCGTTGTATTAAAGCTCTAATTAATATAGTGTCGTTTAATTGAATGTAAGCATTTTATCTTTGACGTCTTCGATTTATCATTAATGATTTTTCGTATTATATTATTGAATGCAGCAAATAACATACATTATCACAAATTACACGGTATGGAACTAAACTAACACAAATAAATATTGGCTAGCGTTATTAATATAGTAAAACGTGTATAGAATTCGCGAAGCATTTTCCGATAGATTGCGTGCAGATGTCTACACTTCGGTGTGTTAAATGGCGCCTCGCATTTCTTAGCAGTCACGCTCTAGATTGCAAATTCATTAATCAATATTTTTTAAATATATAATTGTGGAGCTTTTCTTATTTGCATACTCTATCAATACAGTCCATTTGAGATGGTGATGTTTCTGTCGTCTATTTGGATTTTCTCTTAATAAAGACGTCAACATCCCTAAATAAGCGATATGTTATTAAGTTGAATTGCAGATTATACGAGTTATAATGCAATTATTGTATTTTTGATGTGATATCTTTTCAGTTAGGTATCGTGATTTGTTACATTTGTTTCTTATTCAAATAATAAGAATTATCTGCTTTTCAAGAACCACAATGTTGTTCTAAAATTAATATATTAATTGATGTTACTCGATAACATTTTAACAAATAGATATTGATTTCACCCCGTATGAGCGTTCCTCGATTCGGCACTTCTCATTTCATCGGTTATGTACATATTTTAACCTAAAATGACCTCATCTACACTAACCTAAACTGATTCCATCTGCATTAGTCTAAACTGGCTTCATCTACACCAACCTTGTATTTGATCTTCATCAACATTGTACTAAATATTAAATTGTATTAAATATAAAAGTTAGTAAGAAAAAATGCGTTAGATTGATAATGATCGCATTTGGGTTATCGTTTGGGCTACGTAACGACTGCGTTTTAGCAAAACATCTCAAGTGACAAAAGCTAACTTTACAGAAGCGCGCTTTTTGTGTTGTAGCTTAACCTTAGGCAAATACCTCCTACGGAAATACGAATCAATTTTTCTTGTGGAAGAAATCGAAATGTTGCTACCTATCAGATTTTAAACAGATTATGCCTTTGCCTTAGATGCATAAGATAGTCAGAACAACTCATTTTCGAAAAAAATGACGCTTAATATGTTCTGCCAAAACGTCATCGATAAAAATGTTGTGTAAAAAATACGTGACCACTGAACTGGGGAACGCCAAATCAGGGACCGCTTAAACGGGTCATCGTTCAGAAGAGTCTCCGCTGAAACGGGAACGCTGCTTTGTTTAAAATTAATCGATAAAGACTAATTAATTCTTACCATTTAAAGATACAAAAAATATAAGTAAAGACGAAATAATTGTGAAAACAATTGTTTCTTTGACGATTGACTGATGGTTGAAGTTAACCGGTAATTGAAAAACCATTATCAAAAATATTCTAAATCGTGCTCACTCTGCAGGTACTCGAGTAGTAGGTGGTCGCTTCCTGGCCGAGTACTTTTTCATTTTTCTTTTTTTCTAGCTCATTTAATAACTCATCAAATTTGAAATATTTAATTTATCGATAGCGTTGGATCACGATTGTTACTACGATTTTTAAATTTTTGATCGATGATATCATCGCGATATCACATATTTACATAATATCTACCTTCATATAAAAAAAATATTTTAAAAGCTCTGAATTTGAAAATGTAAATTTTGCTTATTTTAATACTTAAAAATATTGCAGGTATCACATTATTGATAACCTATAAGGTAAATAGAGAAAGTAACAAAGTAAATAATATTTCTTATTTAATTTTATACCCATATTTTAGTACCTATGTCTTTATTTCGCTATGCAAATTACGGCGATTAAAACAATAATTAATAGTGTAGTTCCTTTAGGCATTTCTAATAAATCAATCTGTGGATGAACAGTTAACATTCGACGTGTAACAAACGATAAATTCAAAAACCACCATTTAATGATAGTGTTATTAAGAATTATAAGCGTAAGAAAAGGTAATAATTTATATATTGTTTGTGTATTTGATCCGTTTATGTCATAACAAATCATAGTTGTTGGTTTAAATTTATTATACGATAAGCTAATATTTAAACGAAAGAAAATGCCGGTTATTTGTTTATTTGCATGTACCTACGCAATTTTTATTCATTTGCTTAATATTTTTAACTAAAATTTTCAATTTTTTATAAACAATAAATCGTTATCGAAGTAGTTTGATTAAAATCATAAAATAACTTTTATCCTAACTACATATACCTATCTACAGGGTGCAACTAAAATAACTCGAAAGCTCTTAATATGTGAGAGGAGAGTGCATGACATGACCATGAAACAAGATGATAAACGTATGTTTATCGAATTTCGAAAAAGTTCACTAATAACGCAAAATTAAACACACAGACAACGATATGATAGAAACTTTACGCTTCTGTGAGCTGATAATTATCAGTTGGTCTTTTAAAAATTAACACAAAAAACTATTCTTGAAAAAAAAACAGTGATAGCAAGCTTAAATACAGAAACGTTCAATTAAAAATAACATCAGTTTTTGAAGAAATTTAAATAAAAATTAGTATTTGTATTTGAGATAATTTTTTATTTATTATTCACCCATTAACACAAATTATCTTACTCAAAGATACGCTACACGGTTTCACTAACACAAACACCTCCCCTTCTTATTTTTGTGTTCACACCATCGGAACTTGTACTGTATTGTAACAATTAGAAACAACTAGAAATTATTTGAAAAATTAATATTACAAAATTAAATTAATTTCAATAGAAAAAGGTTAATTAGCCGAGTTATTAATTTAGTTGTAGTATGTATTAACATCACCAGAGCATTTTTTTAAATGCGTCGATAATTATATAATTTGTTTCCCTGAAAATTATTCGTTTAACATTTGTTTATTATCATTAAATATACATTCCAGTAAATCATTTTTAAATTTCGCGGCGGATTTCTGTTGGTACTACTTGTAGTCAATGTAGTCAATGTCAATGTACTTGTAATGGCAATGGCAAGTTAAATAACAAAGACAGTGACGTACTGAAGTAAATGATTAAATTAAACTATTAATATTTTAATGTAAACATATTCAAATTTAACGTAAATAGTAAAATACGTGAAACTGACGTAATTATTTAAGACAGAATGTATTTCGTTACTCAATCAATTCAAAATTCCTCTCGCCTAATTTATCTCTGCTACTGACAACAGATGTTTTCAAGTGATATCAACAGGAATCCGCCGCGAAATTTAAAAATGGTTTGCTGTGATATAAGTATGTAAGTGCATCTTAAGTTTAATGACGAAAAGATTAATTTATATTTGTTAGTAAATGTAGATATCTATACATACATCAGACTACGTATAGCCCACTAATTGTGAGATTTATTGAGTCAACGTTTCTTTTTATTTCGTACTTCTGTGTGTTCACGTAAAAAAGAGACGTTCAAAAACGGAATTCCATTCATTGGCCAACTCTATCATCATTAGTCAATTCCATTAACGCGGTAAATGGATTTACGACTAGTTTCTCATTGCATATCCGATTACTTCATTCTGGGGCAGAAATTAGAAGGTAGGTTTGAATCCGTTGTTATTTAATCAGTACATGCAGTCTACTTCATAACAATTGGATTCTTCATTATGCATTTCATTGTTCACTGCAATACCAGTTATGGTACATAATGGCCTAAATGTTTAGAAAACGAACTCTTGGATATACATAATGTATTATATTATGTGAAATTGCATCATATGCCGATAGAGTTAGTCATTAATTTGCAAAGAGTGTACTGTTTAAAAATAATTATTATATCTTGAAGAAAAAGTACGTATTTAATGTAACCAGTTAGTACACGTTTTAACTGACAATGAGCTATTAAAGTAATATCACACCGTCGCGTCGTTTGTTTGATACTTACAATACAATTAGACGTAGTTTATTAATGTCACAATAATTGATTAACCGTGTTTATAATAATTACACGATCATCCGGGGCGTCATTCGTCATCAATCAATGAATAAATGTGTCAATTTATCTTTAGTTGGTCAAAAAATAAAAGATTATTAATCATTTCGTGTTTAACTATTTGAATACTGATTAAAATGGATGTTCGAATAACGTATTCAATTACCTACTGCATTAAGACATATTAGTTAAGGCAAAGACACAATGACATTTATTGTTATATATTACATACAATATTTTGTTTCTGTTTGTAAAGTATTTTTTAATATCGAGTATCGTTAATAATAATTCTTTCTGTGTTACAAAACCTATAAATGTGTATGCGTAATGTTTATTTATTGTACTGAATTTTATAAAAGAATACAAATAAGGTCACAACCTGGGTAGATATTTAATAATTCTATTTTCGAAGATAATAATTATTAGGTAATATACTCTATATTTTTTGGAAAGCAATATATCGTTTGATTATTGCAGTTTAATATTTTACGTCGATTGTATTTCTAATTAAATAGCAATATTTAATAATTTTTCAAATTAATCATAAGTAGTACTCAACAAGGTACTCAATTCCATTAAATCATATTCTATTACCTAGCCAATTGAATTCAACAAACAAGTTGAAGGGTTATAAATTACCTACGTGCTGAATACTTAGGTGTAGCAGTTTTGTAACAGTTGACGCAAAAGTTATTCCCGTAAATTCTTATCCTTTTCGAGCTTGCATGTTAGTTAATCAATGAAAGTACTCTAGAAACCTATTTCGTATTAGGTAGGTAGTGTAATATTTCAATGCGTGACTTGCTTCTTGCTTATAATTAGCATAAAAATTATTGAACGAATACCGTCAGTTTTTAGTTTTAAAGTTAAATTTATTTTGAGGAAATAAGTACATACTTGAAAGATGTTATAGTGTGTGTGTGTAAAATTTTGGAACCATCTGTGATACTTAATTCGATATTTGCAGATAGATCGACATTTAATAAAATTTTTACAAAGCTATAGGGAAGGCAATATTTTCATTAAAAATGTCGATTAGGAAAAAAAATAAAAAAGAACATAGCGAGGTACCTATATCTCAAACAATCAAAACACTTAATCAGATTAATATTAGATCAGATTAACTTTATTTTTTACATTAATAATAACAATACATGTTTTTAAAAATCACGCTTTATAAAGCTCTTATTTTCTACCACTACCGCTAACATACCTACAAAAGCGATTATTTTTAAAGGTATGCATGTAAGTATGGTATAGGTGCCAAAACCTGTTTTTACACGATTTGGAAATAACACGGTTTAAAAAACAAAAGCGATTGTATTTTGTTACACAGTATAGCAGACGTGGTTTAAATGATGCTTATTTTTAAAATTGCTCTGTCATTGGCGTTCTTGCAAGGTATTTTTTACACGATTTTTTTTCTGGAACCAATCTACCGTATAAAAATAGGTTTGACTAGTTGCACTTTATCTACAAAGTAATGTCCGTGCGCTCTTTCATAATTTGTTTGGTCGACTTGATTACGAAGTATAGGTCATTCAAATTTTATTCAGATGCACGACCTATTGGGTATTTTCGATAATTGAAGACGCCGATGCGAAAAGGAGGCAGTTCCACTTTGTGGCAATTTTAATATTGGTAGGTAAAACGATAGATTAAAAAGTTTTTAATATATATAAATACATATAAAATACCCATTTTAGGATAATGTGAACAGATGACCATTAATGTCAAATATTACAAACATCTATTTTGTTCTTAAATAATCAATTTTTTGTAATTCCTGAACGTTTTTATAATATAAATACTATAATGCGTTGATAGTAAAACGAGATATATGCATGCATAATAAATGATCGACTGTTATGCAACTGATGTTGATATTTCTTTATACTATATTTACATTTTAGTTTTTTAAGGGTCGATCTTTTTGTCTCCGGATAAATTTATCTGACAGATATTTACCATCGAAGAGTTTGTTCAAACAATTGTTTCCAAGATAAATATCTGGTAGATAAATTTATCAGGAGACGAAAAGATCGGTCCCAAAAACCATTTTATAGCGTTATTAGTGCCGCTCCTATAATTTGTAGCTCTAAATTTAAAAGGTCGTGTTTAGCAACGATATAAAAATTATTTATTTCGAACGATGTACTGAATATGGACTGTTACTTTTATATTCCAAAAATTCAATTTACTAAAAACTTCAATTAGAAACTGTATGTTAACACAAAATATAGCTAAGTAATTGGTAACTAGTCAATATTTATCTGAAACGTTGTTGAACTGTTCAATGTGAAAGTGAACAATGGTTACGCCCATGATGTGGGAAATTTTTATTAAAATTGAAAAATTTATTTGCATTGCTCTAATAAGCAGCACTGTAGTAATTCGTTATTGTTGTACAGTTATGTTTAGTTGTGGTATAGTAATTTTCATCCCATTTTAGCGTGTACGGGGTGCTTCTAAAATATTTGGCCAAATTTTACAGGGTGGTAGAGGGGCCAAAAATAAGCATTTTTATCCAAGAATGTGCGACCAGAAATGTTGCAATATATAAATTATACAGGGTTGGGATAAAATGCGAACCAAGCAAATATCTTCAAAACGGAAATGTTAATTTCGGTGCAACTTTGTGCATACATGTATTGTCATTTTGCGCATGCGATGAACATATTTTAGTAGATACTGGTACTAGCCGAAAGAAGAATAGAGCTCTCTTTTCCGCATTCGTCAATGAATGGAAAGGTAAACCACTTGACATTTACCGATCATTTACCGTTTGCTACTGGGACTTCAACGATGATTGAAACCCACGTGACACTCAAAATATAAACAACCAAACATACGCGTTGGTAATGATTACTGATGAAATCCCTAACATTATCAAGCGTGTTTCGATTAATAATGAAAAAAGAAAAATAACAACAAATAGTAGATAAAGAAAAAAAATGTGAACAAATTTTTGGACACATCTGCCAAGGTTTATCTACGGATTAATTCACATTCAATATCAGGCGTACCTCTCTAATTTTTAGGAATAAAAATATTTAACTTAACACTTAAGTATAATGAATTGGGAAAAAGGAATATAGAGGTGTCGTATTTAAATTAAAAAAGTTGGAGGTACTTCCGGTTAAAGCAGAAATCTAAAAAAATCTTCCGTTTTAAAGATATTTCCTAGGTTCCATATATTATGCCAACGGAAAATGTCGATTTTCCTTTCCAATTTTTAGATAAAGGTACCAAATCCTGTATTGATCAATGGGGAAAAATGAGCTTTATTATAATCTATACGAATATACAGGACTGTCCCATTTAATTTATAAAAGTTGGGGATACTTCCGACTAAACCGGAAGTCCAGTATCAACGAAAATATGCTCATCGCATGCAGAAAGTCTGATTAAATGTACACATTTTTACCGAAATCAACATTTCATATTTGCTTGGATTCCATACTTGATCTAAACCCTGTATATATATATATAAATAAGAAAAGAAATAGATATTTACTTTATTGTGAATACTCGATATATCTTATTGAGTAGCGAAAGCAGAGCGGATATGAAATAAGGATTAACAAATCAACACCAGAAGCGGAAGTCAAACGAATATTTAACGGAAGCCTAAATTAATATAAAATAGAAGTAAACTAACCGCAATAAATTTTATAATTGACTTGATTATTCTGAAAAAAAACGTTAAGAATTAATTTTAGTATTCAAGTTTTGTTGGTTAGTTTAAATTGTTTAAACATTGTTGCGACAATCAAACATTTGAATTCCGTTTTTTATCCGTAAACGAATGCATTGAAAAGGTAAAAACTCTCAAAATAAGAGAAATAAAATAAAAATTAAAATAATTAAAATTCCGAAATAATTTTTTTTTAATATTTACGTAAAATGCAGACTACCACTGCTGCCGCTCCGACCGGCACTTGTCTGTAACAGACTATGAAAAAATTAGAAACTTCTAAATTTTTCTTTCCATTTCCTACCTTTTTCTTGTCATCGTTTTCTCTTTATCGCCAATTTTCTACCTTTCCTCGTCGTATTAATCCTTTTTGTTTGTAATCCTTTTAGAGAACACAACACTCGCGCACTCACACGCAAAAAGACCTTATAAACCGAACGATCACTCCTCACACACACGAATAATACGACGTCGTAATTTAAAATTCGAACTACAAAAACAAGCACTACCGCTCTGTACCAACTAACGCGAATGATCTGAAGCGATTTTGCCGGAATTCTATTTATAAATGCATTCGAGTTTATACGTGGATACTAGGAAATCCCGCTTTTTTTTAATACCATTCAGTTCTTTGTTCGTATTCAGATAAGATATGAAAGTAGGTGGCGCGCATGTTTTATTAGTTGCTTTGTATTTTATCGGTCGCATAAAAATGCGATTAAACTTTTATCTGGTTTATGGTTTGTAATAGGGAAATTTTCAATGCTTAAGGACACAGGAATAGTTTTTAAATTAAAAATAGAGTAAATTTAGAATTCTGCGATATACAGGCAGTAGATAGTGATTAATGAAATAATTTTATTGCATAAAAAAATACATAATTTTAGAATACATTTTCTAAAAAGTATATACCATATTTTAAAAATTTTCAGTCACTGTTTGCATATTTTTTGTATCAATCTCCATTACGACCCCTGTAAACGTCAACTACAAGCTTTTGATTGTGAGTGCGTCTGGTGAATTTCAAGACTCGAACCGTTTTTAAAGCAGTTAGACGTTAACGAAACTAACGTCCGTCTACAGCGAGGAGTTTTTAACGCATATGCACAATCGGTTCAGCCCACTGTAAAACATTCAAATAAAATGAATGTTCATACGAGGTGCTTCTGCAAACAAGGTTTTTTGGAACTTTGCGTGTATTTACAGATAATCTCGATGTAGATCAAATAATACATTTTATTAAAAGGGTTTATTGAAGTCAGCTAATTTTTGGTTTGGTTCCGATTAGAACTCATGAACACTTCAAAAAGACAAGGACCTTAAACATCGAAAGTCACGGCGTAAAAACGTGAAAATGGTATCGTTGTGATGGATTGACCTTTACAGTCGCATGATGCTAACCCCAATTGGTAATGTGTGGTCTATTATAAAGTTTAAGATGAAAAAAAAGTCCGTTTTTATTTTAAAACAATTTCAGTATCTATCTATTACGGTTGATTTGAAGATCAATTCATGAGACTTTGGGGGCAAATGTTGTAGAAAGCGTGTCTTGACGTTGGCAAATCGTAGTCGACGACGCGACGGCGATGGAGGGAAATGAATGATAAAGGCATTGAAGCTTAAACGTTAC
This sequence comes from Rhagophthalmus giganteus, assembly GCA_036326145.1. Classification (NCBI taxonomy): domain Eukaryota; kingdom Metazoa; phylum Arthropoda; class Insecta; order Coleoptera; family Rhagophthalmidae; genus Rhagophthalmus; species Rhagophthalmus giganteus. The sequence continues at coordinate 18,724,751 of JARFJA010000067.1, read as the reverse complement.
ATTGATTTTCCAAAATTCTTATTTTTTTCAAAAGAAACAGCAAACGCACTCTTGTGCTGTTTATCGTATAGGTATAATATATATGTTGTAATATAACAATAATGTAATATATGTATGTTGTAATGTTGGTAATATGCAATGAAACGAAAGTAAGTCTTTAATATTTCTGTATATTCATTTAACGTAGATTTATATACTGAACATGTACAATTTTAAAACAAATTAAAATTAATGGTCACCGAAAAATTTTAAGTTATATGATACGATCGATACTATGGCGAACATTCTTACAAAAAGATTAGAAGTAAATGTATTTTTAAGGATAACACGAAAGGAATCTGAGTAATAATATCTACAGAGTCCACAGAAACCACTTTATATTCATTTAACCTTTTGTGATAGAATATGCTTATCGAAACTTCTCGAAGATCCACAACTAAATGAGAGGTAATTGGCGGTACATCTTACAAAATGTACTTCGCCAGATTAGAACGGAGTCCCGGTTTGCTTTATGACATGATAGGAGAGAAACAACTATAGGTAATTTTGTTTGCTTTCTATTATGAATTATCATAATCGAACAGTTTCGATACTACTGATTTAGAATAACCTCTTTAGATTAATAACTGTTTCTCTTTCGTTTTTTTTTTGCAGGTATGCTTTCGAATTCATTAATAATTATGTTAAAGTTTGAAAGTGAACATTATATTTACGGATGGCGATGATAAGCTGTACAATCGTTTAAAAACAAAACATTGATTGATTATCCGTTTTTGCTGTTGTATGGTTTGTCTCAACATAAGATTTAATGGTGAGTATGTTACAATCGTAGTAAACGGACAACCACCGTTAGGCTTTCTTTTAATTTCGTTAACCGGTCCAGTTGTAATATCTGATATTACGTTTTCTTGGTTATTAATAGACTTATAAATCACATCTATCCGCGTTCTGGTTTAATACACAATGTTTAATAGTGTGACATTCGGAAAGTTGGATATCGAAGACATAAAAATGCCACTAATGGAGCATACGTACGAATAGATAGTGTTTTGTTATTTTCACATGCGCGATTTGGATTAAGATAAATATTTACATTTAAAATTCAAAACGGGAAGTATTAAAATAATGAAACTAAATAATATTAAATTACTTTCTACAAAAAAAAAGACTTAATAAAGTGTTCGAACTTCGTTAGCACGAAATTCAATATGTATTTCTGCATCTATCCGGTAATCTCTGCAATAATTATTGTAACCAACAATTGCTCTTGCGTCGATAGAATTAGGAAAAGGGCATGATTCGTGTCGTTAACCCTGAATAGATGTTTGCAATTAATCAGGTCACAGAACTATACCTATTACCAGTAATAATAACAGTTAGTTACACTCCCATACCGATTATATATTTCAGATTGGAACAATACTGCTTCTTGAGATTTACGAAAAGTTCCTACAAAGAGGGTCATTGGGCGTTATATATTCGTAAATCATTATTTATGTATATTATTGTTAAACTGTATTAGGCGATTTCAATTGTTCTATCCGACATTCATAAATTTACAGTTTAAGGTATGCACTACAACATTATAAATGATTAGGCTATGCTTTTAAAAATCACGGGGTCGCATAGTTCAATAACATCAAGTCACGCACATCGGAGGAGTACCTATCGATTTGTTAGCAATAATGAAAACAATAATTTATCTGTATTAAGATATTTTTAAATGGGCAGTGCTTCGAATAGTTCAAATTGTTTCTTTGTAACGTTTCGTTAATCATCAGAATGTCAATGATTAAATGCCAAAACCGTTGAATAGTTGACTTATTATGATACAATTCACACTTTTACGGTTTACGATTTAAATGTGCTTAATAATTCTTTCTTTATTAATTAAACACATTTATGTTAAAATGGTAATTATCGGAATTGTGAAGTACCTTGGGCATCTATTTACTATTTAGTTACGATTTAGTAACGGTTTTCTAATGAGTATAGATACATCTCTACTGTGTGGCTAAGTACTTTTCTGTAAGATAATAAGGCCGTAGTATTTTTACATTACATGTTTTGAGAGAAGTACTTATTGCAAGATTAAACTTTGTGTTATAACGAACATTGAAATCATGACACTTTACAATATCCGAATAACGGTACTTTTCCATACATTATGGACTGGCAAATATATGTATATGAAGTATCTAGAATGCAAAGTAATTATTTAGTACTATAGGTACTATAGGTTTGTTTTAAATTTATAGTAGTAGGTACTACTACTATATATATTTTTTGGATTTTATAAATATGCTGAATACTTCATATTAAAAACCTACATGCATTTTTATATCAGTCACTTGTATCAAAACAGTGAAAGATATTTCTTTAACTTTTGCGTGTACTTTTTGTATCGATACGAAGCTCCGTTGAACCTTCGCCAGTTGTACCTCAAAGAACGAGACCGCTCGCAAACATAACCACCGGTGGAGATCACACATATACGTTATTCACGATAGGTTCCAATCTCGCCATCAATAAAACCTCGTATTATTACAATACTAATAGATTGTAGTTTTTCTTTGCCATGTCATAGATAAATTATCGGTAGAATATGCCACGTTCCAAACTTTAAACTGAATATTACAAATATACAATTTAGTAACATTTTATGCATGACGCGCAATGGAACCTATCGTGAATAACGTATAGCTGTGTGCACAAGCGGCGTAATAAACCTAGCAAATTTTTGCTAACTTTTAATAAATGGAATAAGTAACTAAATTGACAACTACAGTGAAACTTCTCTCAACAAACACCTCCAAATACCGGACACTTAAAAGTACCGGCATTGTTTTATAGTGTGTAATTTCCCATTAGCAGATGAAATATATATTATGTAGTATCTATTTTGCATTATTATTAAAAAAAAACGAAATTAGCCAAATTATGAATTTTACAGTATCTTTGAGTCAAACTCCTTTATAAAAACATAATAACGACCGCATTAATCTATTATTGTATGTATAGTTAAAAATTCGTAACATATAGCGAATTTAAATTGGAAAATTAGATGAATTTGATCCGCACTTCTAACCAGGCGGACTAGACAAAATAAAACAACAAACAATAGAAAAATGTGTCCATTATATTGCGAAAATTTTATGAAATTAAATAAATAATTTCGCAAATAATTAAAGTTGTGTGCATTTAAGATTAAAAACTTTTTATCGCAATTCTTAACCAGTTAAACAGATACCTACTTATTTAATTTCAATTATGAACTGATAAAATATCTAGCAAGCATTTGTTCGTAACTTACCTATATATTTATTAGAATTCGAACAATGAATAAAAAAACTTTCTAATACAAAACCGGGATTTTTCGTCTATGTAATAACTTATGCATTTTATAAACATAATTCTGATAAAACGATTTCAGAGTCAGTTTTGTCAGGTTATTAGTAAAGAGCGGCAGTGTTGTTTGGGTATCTACGTATTTAAAATTTCGGCGTCGCTCGCGGCGTGCTCGTGTTTCTGTGTGCGTGCGTGCGTTATTTTGTATATGTTTCGATGATCATGAACTTTTCTTCGAATATAACGATTACTTACAACGAAAAGATAAATACAAACATTTGGTTACTGTTAGAACGATGAAAAGTAGGATTTTTTAATTCCCAACTAACTCTTCATGAATTTGGCTTTAACAAAATTCTATAATTGTAAATCAGGTAGGTAAACGTTCAGAAAACTTTTGTTAGGCCCTTGTTAAGTACTCAGCGATTCAATTTATCGACCTTTATTTCACGATAGTTTTTGCAGGAGTTTCCACTCGTAAGAGTCGTTTGTATATTACGTGTCGCAAATACAATTCAAGGTCATTTGTTCTTTTTATTTATCTTTATGTGTGTAATATTTGTAAGTATGTATCTGTTTTGTTTTTGCTTATGCACAAACATTATACAAATAAGGTCGGGCCTGGTTTAGTTGTAAACATATAACATAACAACATAACAATACATAATTGTAACATAACAATATTCACATTATTTAAGTGTATGTTCATTAATAGTGAAAAATTAAATTAATGAAAAAAACGTTCTTGGCGTTCTTTTGGTGATGCGAGCGGCAAACATAGGAGGTGGCAAACTAGAAATTTGAAAAGAGTGCATCAAAATTTATAAAAATTATAAATATCAAAACTCCCGTAAAACTGATTAGGTAAATTTACCTAATTCATTGTACTATTACGAGTAGAGAAATAAATTTTATAACTGCTAAACGAGTTGATGACCATTGTAGCAAGTTTAAAACCTGGCATAGACGCTCGTTATACTTTCCGTTTTGCCTGTACAGGTTTAACGGTACGTTTTCCTAGCTGCAGTATTACGCAGTCATTTTCCGTTGCGTTTTTGATTCTTATTAATATTCAAAACACTTGCATAACAAGTGCTAATCTAACACTTGTGTATCTCATAGGAGTATCTACATATACAGAGTGTTTTAGAACTTTAGAGCTTAGGTGTCTTATAGTATGAGTTTTATTTGTACTTGGGCGCCATAGGTTCTGTAATTTTGCATAGCCCGGAGTAACTGGCTTGAAAGTTTAAAAGTACGAGTGCAAAATGCTCTTTTATGAGCATCACCATCAAGTATAACATAAAATTGTAAATACATACATACATATAGTTAAAAAAGACAATTCTCTCGCGGGATATGTGAGCTTGCTCCGTAGGGGCATCATTTGGCAATAAAACGTAGACAATTGGAAAGGAAGTCATCAGAGGGTAATAAAAATTATATGTCTTTACAGTTTCTAGAATATCAGGTATACCTACATAGGTAGTTAATTTAAACCTTTCTCGGTTACCGCTTGCGAGGACCGTCAAAATTATTTTCATTTTAGCGAAGCTAAATCGTGCATAACTGATTGTAATGATCGGCAAACGATTCATTGCCGTTCATTACTAAAATGGTCATTATGTGTCACAAATTATGGTCATAACTTCTTGAAAATTGCCATCAGCAATGCCGAAGCGATTCATAAAAATAATTTATCTTCCTTTTAACGATCTAACGTCTATCCATATTGTTATTGAGTTGTCGATTGTTAGGGTCGTTATTTTTGGAAACGGCTTATCTGCTTTTACGATTTTCTAAAAAGATCGGTACCTATTGTAATTTTTACGGTTAAATGAAATGAAATTGTTTGTGAATAACATCTGCTTATATGATCTTTTGTGGTGTATGTCAAATTCGACGTAAAAAGCAATTACGAAGCAACTGAAAGTGTAATAAATGCACGTAGTATTTTAAAGGTACGAAAGGGATTTTCCAGTTAATACACCATGTCGTAAAACTATTGAACACGACTTTCTCTAACCTTTTAAGCGCAGCGCTTCGTTGAATTAAGTTTTTTGCTTTATGGGGCTGCATAAATACCGTCGCTGCAGTTGCCCACAATAAAATTATCGTAAAACTTTTTGAAGCTTCTACTTAAGGGCAGGGTACCCGTGATTTCAGAGTATTTTACGCTCATCCTTAAACTAATTTTTGAGACATTTTGGATCATTAAAACCAAAATGTTTTTATGATTAGTTGTTTATCACTATTTTGTTTATGTATACTCGTAATTTGAGTACATGATTTTTATTCGTTAATTTGTTATTATAAATTATAATTTTGTTAGTTATGGTGGAATTTTATAAAAACTAAATAAGTTAAAGTGAAGTGGAGTTTTTTGTTTTACAGAGAATGATGTACTCGAGGACTTAACAAGTTCTCACAAAATTTTATTATTGTTTACATAAAAAAATTGATTTTAAAATATTAATTTAATTTTTTTATTAGTTTAAAATAATTCATTCGTTACGAATCTTTTATATGTCCTCGAGTACATTATTCTCTGTAAAACAAAAAAATCCACTTCACTTTAACTTATTTAGTTTTTATAAAATTCCACCATAACTAACAAAATTATAATTTATAATAAGAAATTAACGAATAAAAATCATGTACTCAAATTACGAGTATACATAAACAAAATAGTGATAAACAACTAATGATAAAAACATTTTGGTTTTAATGATCCAAAATGTCTCAAAAATTAGTTTAAGGATGAGCGTAAAATACGCTGAAATCATGGGTACCCCGCCCTTAATACAAACTTATTGGTTAGTTGGGTTACATCACGTGGGTAGTTTTTAAATTTTTCTATTATTAGTTTGCGCATTATCAATAGTTCATTTAAACTTTTTAATTAAATTCCAGGGTTTTAACAGTTTTGTGGGTTTTTCTGTTAAAAAGGTGGATTTGTTGAATTGTTAATTCTTCTATGGTAAATTATTAGTTAATCATAGTTAATGTACAATGCTTGTAAATTACAAAAACAAATCATATTAGTTAGGTATTATTTAAATTTTTGGCGAGTTAATTGTTACCAGTAGCATTAAAAAAATAGTTTAAAATAAAGCTATCATTTAACAGCAACGCAAATAAATAAACAAAGTAAAGTAATAAAATTTAATATTTGTATTTTTCAAAAAACTCGTATGTATAAGTTTTCATGAGGTATGTTATAACTTCTATGTTTAAGGTTATTAACAACTGGCGCACCTAGAAATAGGGGTTAGAAGGAAGTTTCGAGGGAGAAAGGTTTAATGAAATAACAAACGTTTATTTTTTTATCTAGGTTAGGTACTTAATATTAACGCAGGCTGATGTTAAGACGTTTTGATTTTTTATGCTTTGAAGGGAGTTATACTTCTCCTCGGTGCATCAGTGTATTCACAAACTGACGACAAATTAAAAAGATCAAAACATCCTCTTTTAAGCACTTTTTGAAAACGAACCATTAGAAGGAAGCTCACTAATCACATTCAACAATTTTTGTATTAAGTTTAAATATTATATTATCGATGATTAATTAACTCCAATTTAGTGTACCTACCTTGTATCTAGTGATTACCTGCTACCGAATTTCAGTATCATTGTTAGTTACCAAAATATTCGCCTTGGCAATTTTATGTGATTCACCCTGTATACTGTTCAATTGATTAATTTATCGATTAAGCTTACACGCTGTTAAAAAACATCGTTTGTTTCTGAATGGAATGTTTCGTGAATAAACTGTATGTGTAAATAATTTATAGATATGTATAAACTACATAGGTAGTTCAATTGTAACAATATTAGTAGGTGGTCCAAATGTTTCTATAAAGTGTTTTTTAATCGAATCAAATTTTATCAAACTTTATTTCATTCAAAAATTAAAAATTTGCGTAACTCTTTTAAGACAAGTTTTGGTGCTCAAGTGATAAGTATGTATCTAAAAATGTTTCTAAATATATAAAATTTGTTTCGTCCTAAATTTTAAAAGACGAAAGTGATGAAAATGTTGCGAAATGCCCATACAAGAATGATTTTTTCTTCTAAATTGATATAATATTGTACTAATCTAGATAATTCAATAATATTTAACAAATTTATTCATTATTGTTTTACATGTAGTTGTCTTGAATTTAGTTAATCGTAAGTGATTTAAAAAAGTCGTTTAGTTCTTTACAAAATACTTATTGTATAGTTGAATAAACGACGCAATAACAATAATTGATAGGTTTGTATTCTTGCGTCAGACATCTCGTACGAGGCACATTTTTTTATTGTTAGAAGCCGGATCTTCTAACGTGAGGCATGTTTCTAGGGCAATGTCAGTTTTATGACATTATTAAAAGTTAGGTGATCATAACAGAACAGATTAGATGTGACATTTTATTATTGTTACATACCGTCTGCGGTACTTATAATATAAATTTTATTATATGTACAAATAAGTAGGTATCTAAACATAAAAAAGTAAAAAAAAATAGTCTGTAGGTTTTTAAATTTTATTTTGTAGATTTATTTGATTGTTACAATGTTCAGAATCTGTTGTATTAAAGTGAACTTTACTCGGCCTTTAATTTGTTTGGGTGCATAATTTAAGTTTTCCATTCTGTTGCAACAGCGTTACTGTTTCCTTCGTCCTCGTGTATTTCAACCCCTTAATTTGATAGTGTTTAGAAACTTCGAAATTCTTAAAAAAATACAGCTGACAAGGAGTAATAAAGCCAATTTTAAAGAAAGAAGCTGGCATTGTAATTGTATTTTTAAAAATAACTTTTATAGGTTAATAGTCGTTGCATTTCCGGAATTCATCGTGGGACGATGAAATTCAATTTACAAGCCATGAAACTTTTTAACGGTCTCAGTGGGAATCTCTATATGGTCCGATTTTGTAATGCTTGTTTAAATATTAATGGGAGTTTAAACTAACATTAAAAACGGACCCTAATTGTTATATAAGTAGGTACTTTCAACGATTTTTATGGAAATTTAAATAAGTAGGTAGGTATCTCAATTTTTAGTCTGTTTATTTACCTAATTCTTTTTTGAAGGTAGTTTTTTTGTATTAGATACCTATATTATTTCGTAGTTTGCCTTAATATAAGCATAAAATATAGTGTTCGTTTAGTGTGTATTGTTTATTTTTTAAAAAATAATACGTTCCCGTTATAGATAATTTAAACTACATAATGTCGGGGGCACTCCGGGGAGATATTTCATAACGTACGATTAATAATTCGCTTACGCAAACTAAGCAGCACGTGCGTTAGAGAAAGTTCTACTGTATCGTTTTTCCTCAGAGAACTGCAAAATTTCCCGACTAATTCCATGCGGTAGAATGTGTTTTAACTCATAACCAGACGAACACGCTGATTACTAACTGTCTTTCCGGAGTGCCCCCGACCATAACGAATTTCCAAGTTTTCAAAAGTTATAACTTTAATTTTTCTTTAGAAAAAAAGAATTGCAAAAGTGCACACTTTCTTTTTAAGCAAATTTAACACTTTGTTGCAATTCTCCTTTTATTATTAATTTTGTTAGTGTTTTATGATATTCTATCGGTACAATTTTAATGTAGGTACTTACAATAATTAATTAAGCTATCAAATGTGTAATCTGTATAATAGTTTCGACATGGGAGTGTCCTTACAAATGAAGTCTTAACAAAAAACAAAGAGCGCGTGCGTAGGTGTACAAACAAATTTAAAGCTAGAAAAATTAATGTTGTCGATAAACAACGTTCAGAAAGGGTTATTAATCTTGAAACTGATGAAATAAAGATGAATAAAGATACGATTATTTGTGAAGATCTGTGGGTAATACCGAATGTGGAAAAGATTTTATATCATGAAAATTTTAATTTTCACAGCTCGATTACCATTTTCCAGAAAATTGTCTTAAAATTTACACTTGTTTGAACTAATAGAAAGAGATTTGAAACGAATAAGACAAACAGCAGTCTTATTTTCAACAGATTAACAGTGTTGGGTTGAACGAAATGTACAATCATAATCGATGAAAATGTCCTCGTTTAAATCATTCGCATAAATCAGTTTGTTTATCACGCACGACTCTCCATCTCTGAAAGGTCTGTACAATGTCACACCACAGCTGCTCGAGCTGAAAATATGCTGACTTACCATAACTTATGTACAGACAAGTTCAAAATTAATGTCCCGGGTCGCGAGAATTGCGCGGACATACACGATACAATAAACAAATTATGAACTAATATATTTAAGAAAATATCTGCGTTCTTTCGGTATTCTAGGCGCCATGGAATGTCTGACGTTGACGTGCGGTGTTGGACCGTGAGATGCCCTCCCCGCTGTTACCCCTCGACCCCGAAAAGTCGCGGAAATCCTACGGGATACTT